>SKCR01037068.1:0-10425 GCA_019454045.1 Zanthoxylum bungeanum
AAAACCCTCAACATATATTAGTGTTTTTCCTTCCATTGAGTGATTCATTCTCAAGATCCAAGATTGGCACTGGTTTATTGGCCAAAGTCAAGGCTTTGTCCATCGCGGATGTGTTTGAATCATGAAGGCTTTGTTCCATATCAGTGTCTTGTCCAAGTTGTGATTTGTTGGCCAAAGTCAAGATCACTTCTTGTCTATCGACATCGATTACGAAGCTTTCCAAAGTCAACGGGTCCCGCTTAACTGGAATCATTAAGTTTGTTGTGCCAAAGCCAAGGCTTAATTGATTCAGAGGAAAAAGGTTAGGGAATATATTGGATATATTGACATATATAAGATATATGTTTCGGACTTGGATGTCCACCTACTGGATCTAGGAATTGGATGAGATCCAATTGATCTTATAGATCTACCTAGTTAAATATCATACAGCTTGTTGGCAAAGTCAAGGTTGTGTGTTATTTAACGGGATCCTAGCCCACTAGGAAACAAGGTTTCCCGAGTACTCAACAGAGGGTTAGAGGCTCGCCGAAAAATAGTGGGAGACAAGTATTAAATTTACAATTTCGTTTAGATACTTGCCAATACGCGCTCATTTCATTTTTTTCGTCAAACATATATATTAATTGGACTAATATTTATCGTTGTTTTAATTAAAACAGTTGGACTGTATTCAAACTACTTCATTTATAGTTGATTAATTGGATTATAGTAATCAATATATTTGAATTTAAACTATCAAATTATAGTTGATTATATAGTTAGACTATAGTAATCATTATATTAAATAGTACCTTAAATCGTTGATTGGATAGTTGGACTATAGCAATCGAGATAATTGAAAGATTAATGTTCAAAACATAAACCTGGGTGAAAATGTCTTTAAAGGGTACATCTGTCGAGCACTAGGTGTCACAGATGATTGCTGACATCGATCAGCTAGGTTAGCTGGGCGTTACCTACGTGGCCGAGACTACCAAAGATTTGATCTTATAGTCTCTACCCGAAAGCTGGGGCAGGTTCATTGTAAATCAAGAGTAAACTCTTGGAGAATTGATGACTATGCTCTAGGAGGCAGAGCCAGAGCTTTTAAAATGGGCAAAGGCAAAATCATCACAGTCTTCTAGGAAGACAAATGACATATCCCAAAAGTCTGTCTAAAACTGTGGCAAACGGGGTCACTGTATGCGTTACTGTCGTATGGACAAAGCACACATGAAGGAAGTAAAGAGGGGCAAGGCTCCGACTTTAAATATGTTTGTCATAAACATGTTCGCTACTAGTATTAAAATTGGATTTTAGATACTAAGTGTGGTACATAAATTTGTACTGGTGTGCAGTATCTACCGATTAGCAGGATACTGACTTCAGTAGAGATTTACCTACGAATCGGAAACAGGACGAGAGTCGCTTTTTAACCGTAGAAACCTAAGTTTAGGAACTACCCTTTGGGTATGTACTTAAATTAGGAACTGTTAGAATGTAACTAGTTTGACTAGAAATATTATCTCTATATCAGGGTTTAACCCGTTGCGGGTATGCCTTTATATTCTAGAACACTAAAGTGTTTTATTTTATAAAGATGATATTGAGATAAGCACATTAGATGTGAATAACAGTATTTATATTTTGAATATAAATAAATCTCAAACATATGACATGACAACAAATAGCTCAAACTGAATTAATCAGTTGAAACTTAAAAGTGGCATTGTTGTCTTGGGACATATTAAACAAGACTCGTATATCCACACTTTCGAAAAGTGGGTACTATGACAAATTTGATTCCATTCAAATAATGTCTACGAATCTAGTTTATTAGGCAAAGTGCCTAAAACACCTTTTACTTGGTAAAAGTGTAAGTGCCACCGATTGTAGCCCTATTCATAGTAACGTAAGTGGGCCCATATCTAGCTAGGCTAGAAGTGGATATGAATGTTTCGTAACCTTTACGGATGTGGCATCGCGTTATGGTTATGTGTTCTTGTGAAACATAAATCGGAAACTTTTAGAGTTTCGACACGAAGTAGACAGATAGATCGGCAAGAGTATTAATACATCACGATTAGACTGTGATGGAAAATACTTAAACAATAAGTTTCTCAATTATATGAAATAGTATAGTATTCTTTCATGATGGACTCTTCACGGAACACCTCAATTTGACGGTGTGTCCGAACAGAGAAACCGAATTTTATTGGACATGATAAGGTTAATCATGAGTCGCTCTGAGCTATCATTTTCCTCTAAGGGATATGCATTAAACAGTGCAAAACTTATTTTGAATAAGGTTCCATAAAATCTGTTTAGCAGACTTCATATTAGATATGAACATGAAAGAAACTAGGTTTCTCATTCCTGAAGATTTGGGTATGCTGGGCATATGTTTGGATGATACCAAACTAGAACCCAAATCGGATAAGTGCCTAAATTGTAGGTTATCCTAGGGTAACCAAAGTATAATACTTATACAACTCACAAGAGAACAATGTAATGTTGCTCGCCATGCGGTTTTCCTAAGAGGAATACCTATATGCAGTGGTAAGTGGGAGGAAGTAAAAACTCGATGAAAATCGGAGTAAGTACTGTTCCAGGCACGGATTCCTTAATAGAACACAAACAGTTCATCAAGGATGAACTGTACCACAAACTTCTAATACACAAGAACCGCGCAAGTCGGAGAGAGTCAGAAAACAACCTGGGAGGTATGGGTTTCTGATCTAACCTCACAAAGATGTCAATCTTATTGACGAACACGAACCGACTACGTATGAGGAAGTGATACAAGGTATCGACTCCCTTTTATAGCAAAGTGCCATGAAGTCTGAAATGGATTCCATGTATATCAACCAAGTTTAGACACTAGTTGATGTACCGGAAGGCATTGTGCCTATTGGTACTGTATAAGTCTTCAAGGAAGACATACATGGATGGCAACATATCAACGTACAAAGCTAGGCTTGTAGCAAAAAAGTATCGTTATCAACATTGTGTCGATTATGACGAAACCTTTTACTCGTTGCCATGGTTAAATCCATTTGGATAATGCTTGCTAATGCTACATGTTTCATTTATGAAATATGGGAGCTGAACGTCAAAATTACTTTCCTTAAACGGAAACCTTTTGGAGGATGTTTACAACATCCTGACGGTTTTGTCATAGCAAAACGAGCAAACAAGGTTTGCAAGTTAATTCGATCCATTTATGGATTGAAGCAAGCATTGCGTTCTTGGAACTATCGTTTTGATGTAATCATAATAGTATATGATTTAATTCAAAATGAAAATGATTCTTGTGTATATAAGAGGGTTAGTGGGAGCGCACTGACAATGATTGTCCTAAATAATGATGATATATCATTTCTTGGAAATGATATTCCCATAATACAATCGGTGAAAGCTTTGCTTTCATGAAAATTCTCCGTAGAATTCTTGGGAGAGACAACCTTTATTTTAGGAATAAGGATCTACTGGGATAGATCTAAAAGTTGTTGGCACTCTCCGAGAACTCGTACATTGAAATATATGTATGCGACATGGTGTCTCATATGCTTTGAGCATATGGAGTCACAATCATGCCAATTCAAGTGATGGTCATTGGATTGATGTTAAGAACATCCTTAAGTATCTTAGACGAACTAAGGATGCTTTCTTAAGTTATGGAGAATGAGAACTTGAAGTGACTGGGTTCACTACTGCAAGTTTCCAAACGGATAAAAATGACTATAAGTCGTAACAAATGTACTATATAGTTTGAATAACGGAACAGTGAGCTGGAAATCTTCCAAGCAAGATACTGTTACCGAATAAACAACAAAATTGGAATATTGCTGCAGCTGAGGCAGCAATAGAAGTCTTTTGGATCTATAATAATCCTAATTAGATTAGGAGTAGTTCTTTTAGAAGCTGAGCTAGGCTACAGCACAGGCTAAAGAATTATGGTCTCATCAACCACCCAGATATATACTTCAATATTCATCTGAATCGTTCGGATCATACATCGTGGCGATGTGATGATCGAATAAATCGCATTAGATGATAACCATGTAAATCCGCTGACGAAAGCCTTTCCTCAGCAGAAATTTGATGCGAACCGTACATAGTTCAAGTGTAGGACACTTGAGTGATTGGCTATAGGCCAAGTGGGAGATTGTTGGACAATTATGACCCATAGCATCACTATTTGTACAGAACATGGTGTTGTTGTATAAATTAACTATGTGACAAAGGAAATTGCTCTTTTATCATTTGTAATTAGATTACCAAGATATATAAATGATAGAAGGTCCTTATGATTAGTTCCGGATTGAGATGATATGAGACAGTATCAATCCATGAAGGTTTAATCATTAAATATCCCTAGTCGTAGTATTATCGAGATTGGACATCGATAATGCGAAATAGACTAGTATTACACTTGTGCGCGTTGTGGGAGTATAACGGCATAGTTCTCATATATTTGGGTATTGGATACTCATGCAAGTGTAATAGGAGGTTGTGTTACCGATGGTACGGAAACAGCTTCGCTCTGGATAGACCCCTCGGAATTCCATTGGTAGTATGACTATGTGTCTATGGAAGTCCGAATCAGGGTAGGTGTATTTGGTTTTAACCTGAGACTTGCACCGCTAATACTTGCGACAATCAATATATTTTGGTTTTGGTCGTCCAGGGCTTTAACCGGTTCTGTGTACTCCTCTTCTAGGTATATTGAGAATCGTAGTGTATTGGGTGTGATGTCGAGATGGAAGTATCACTCCAGTCATAGTGGAGATGATGATCATGTAGGATACGGAACTGGTGCTTTTATATGCTGCAGCTATCGGGATATTATGACTAGGTCATGCTTATCCGATTATAGAGACTAGTTACCAGAGATCCGATATGTGCTTCGTACGGGACAGACACAATTCCAGCCTCAGGCCTAGCACGTGACATCTGATACTGGATCGCAATACGCAATACTCAGTATACTACGCTTGATAAAGATTACATATTCCTTTAAGAATATTTCTGTAGAATTGGGTAGGCACGGTGCTTTGTTAAAAGCCAATCATGTCTTGTAAATCGGTAAAAACGTAGTACTAGGTACGTACGTGTTCGGATAGTCCGACGACCGGATTTACTACCAATATATCAGGGGATCTCATGGGTCGCTTCCCGAAGATTCACCGATGACGTATGACTCGCACATTATTAATCTGGGATTAATTATAAGAGAGAGAAAATTAATCTGAGATTAATTACGGAGATATTTTATCTATGATAAAATACTATTTAAGAGAGAGAACGATTAATTTGGAATTAATCGATAAAATAATATATTCGATATATTAAACGAAATTAGATTTCGACGTGGAATTAAAATTATATTTTAATTCGGGCGAACGAGTTAATTTAGAATTAATTCGCTAGCGACGTGAATAGTAATTTTGCTAGGCATAATTATTTAATTAAATTTGATTTAATTACGTCGCAACGGAAAATTCGTTAATTCGAAATTAGCGAACCCAAGCCCGGGAGTGTTTGCGGGCCCACTCGCGATTTCGAATTCAAGTGCGGCCCACAAGTCACATCATTAGTCATTCTTGTGATGTGATGGTTGTCACTTGTGATTGATGGTGGTGGTTGGAAGGCTTAAATGCCTTGTACCTTTTTTGAATTTGGTATATCATTTAATTGATTTTTGAAATCAATTACAAAAAACACTTGACATCTTCATCTCTTTCCTCTCTCGATACTCTTGGCCAAGGGCCAATTTTTCTCTCTTGTTTTTCCTTTTGCCGTGAATCACACAAGGGAAATGTGAAGATTTGTTGCAAATTTTCATGAGTGCTAGCACACATTAGGAGTCATCCAAAGGTGATAGGGAAAACCATCTATGAGCATGGAATCTACAAACAAAGCTTGGAGCTTGGAGATTCAACTTGGAGCACAAAAAGGAGCCATGGCCGAACCTGGAAGAAAAGCTTGAAGAATTTTTGTTGTTCCTCGCATCGCAAAAGCCGATCAAAGTGAGTATTCCGCAACTTAACTTTGTTGTATTCACACATGTTTTACGCTTAAATCGATCTTGGTTTGACCTTAGAAACCAAACATGGACTCAATGAAATCATTTAGGATGAATTGTGGGTCAAATAAGGGCAAAACTTGGACTTGACATATTAATTTTAGAGATTGGAAACTTAAAAGGGCGTTCTAACGAAGTGCAGTTTCGTAAATTCCAATTTTGCACAACTATCGTATTTTGGGCATAACCTTTTATTCCGATATTGGATTGAGCTGATTCAAGTTCCACATTAAAGAAAACTCAAAGATCTACAACTTTGAAGAACAAAATAATTTCGAATTCTGAATATTTCATGACTGTAATTGATGAAACATCCAGAAGTGTGTTATGTGTAATTATTAAAGTCATTTTCAAAGCAAAAAATAAATAAATAAATAAATAATTAAAATAGTCAAGCTCCCACCAAACATGATAGAAATTAATAATGGATTTGGTGGAGCAATTAGTGGAGCAATTAATAATGGATTTGGTGGATGATTTGATGGAGGCAAAATTTTGCCTATAAATACCAAGTCATTTCATTTGTAAATTGATACTTTCTTCTTTGAAATTCCTTAAGAATAACTAAGAAGATTGTATCTTGTTGTTTATTTACAGCTTTCAGTAATTAATTTCCGCTTTCACACTTTCTTTTCTTTACTTTTCAGTCTTTACTTTTTGCAATTTACTTTTACGCACAGTACTTTCCTTTCTTTACTTTTCAGTTTTTACTTTTTACGCAATGAGGAGATAACTCCCCCTTACTGGGGTAAAAGGTAAAGCTTTTATTATTGCTATTTAGATTAATTTCCCTTAATTATAATATAATAACTATTTAAAACCTGACTTAATGAGGATACCGCCATATTGGTCGGTTGGTAATTAATTATAAATTGGTTTTAACCTGACTAAGCATGGATACCGCCTGGTTGGTCGGTTGGTAATTAATTATTAATTTGACTTAATCAGGATACCGCCTATATGGCTGGTTGGTAATTATCACGCAAAGTTAATATATTATATTAAGGGAGATATCTAAAATAGTAGTAATAAAAGTGGATCCTCTAACCCCCAGCATTTTCTTTTATTGTACTTTTACTTTATTTACTTTTCAGCAATTTACTTTTCAGTATTTAATTTCCAACAATTTACTTTATGTCTTTTATTTTATTTAAGTTTTTATCAGCCCTAGTTATGTGTTGTAACTAAGTTAGTTATCTGGGGTTGTGATGAAGTCCAATATCACCGGTTTATAAGAGGTTAAATTACGGTTTGGGTAATATAAAGGTTTATTTATTGAGTCTTAGTCTTAATGTTTTTTATTAACTGGCCATTAATAAAATTGAACTGGTAAACTTAAAATGAACTTGGAAAATAGATTTTTTGTTTAAGACCTTAGACTCAATAGCCCACGATCTTCCTTGAGGATAGATAACCCTTTAATAGATTTCCCTACAAGATAGGAATATACCTGTCGGGCGGGGGTAGCCATAATTGGAACTTAATCTTAATGAATTCAGATAACTTGGTTAACATAGGAATATGATTAATTGGTTTACTGGGTATTTGTATTTGACCATCGGAATAGGTTTTTACATAATTTTGTGTTCCAGGTAATAAACCAATATCTTACACAAATGTAAAATAACCACTTCATCTTTTAAAAAGATATTGGAATGATTCACAACCCTGTATAGTTTTATAAATTTGAATTTTCTTCAATCTGTTGGCGACTTGGTCGCATAAATGGATTTTGATGACGTCAACATGAAAGAAGTCTTCGACGTACAAACACGAAGCAATACAAAAAGTGTTGAAGCATATGGGGTGAAGAGCGAGAATGTAAAGACTAGCGGCAAATCGAAGATAATGATTAAGAGCTAAATTTTATTGTAAGTGAGTTTACTCAAGTGATCTAAAGCTCTTAGGAATCATACATTTTGCATCACTTGCATTTAAAATGGCTTAGAATGCTAAAAGAATCATTTGCATTTTATTTGCACCAAAATGAACTTCATGCACAAGTACATCGGTAAATGATCTTCTAAAAACTAGCAAACGGTTGAATTAAACTTCAAATTATATACCATTAGATAGATATGTGTCTCTAGTTTGCTACGGTTCAAACGGAACATAATTCTGATGTATAGAACTTTTTCTAGAGCCATTTTACTACAACATGTTCATATGTGCGTTTTCTGCATTCATGTCACATTAGAAAAATTCCATAAAATTCATATTAATTTTTTTGGAGCTGAGGTTTTTACAGAAGCTAGATATATGTGTCTAGTTTATGTAGAAATTTACGAATCATGATTTGGAATTTTCTAGAGAGAGTTATGGCCAACATACCAAGTGTCGTCAGTCTTGACTGGTCATCAGAGCTGAAACCAGGGAGCTGAAACCAGGGAGCTCCATGCCGGTTTGCTCGCCGGTCTTCATGCCGGTTTTGGCTGAGAAAAGCATGCTCTCTGGAACCAGGGAGCTCCTCGCCGGTCTCCTCGCCGGTTTTCTCGCCGGTTTGCTCGCCGGTCTAACGGCTAGTTTTTCGAACGTTATATAGCCGTTGGGAGACATTGCAACCCATGCCGGTCCCCTCGCCGGTTTTCTCGCCGGTCTCGCTGTAAGTTGGGGAAAACTTTGCATTTTGTTATAAATAGAACCCCAACTCCTTTGCCTTAGATTAGAGATCTAGAAAACCTTCATACACATTCTCTAAGGCAAACAAAGAGTGTCATACACCTTCATATTCTTAAACACTCATACAAGCTCACACACATCTTCATTACATCTAGTGAGCTTTGATCATTTGGGTAACCAACTCACACAATCTTCTTATCATTGTGAGTGCCCAAGTGTGTTTTACATTTCTTTATCAAAAAACTTGTGATTTGTGAAATCCCATTGGTTGGGTAAGTTGTAAAGGTTGTGAGTGCACCTACGAACAAAACTCAAAGTTGTAAAAGGTTTGGAGTGCGCCTTGCGGAAAACTCTTGGTTACGAGTGAACCACGGAAAACTCGATTCTAGTGGAAATCTTCAAGCGAGGCTTGGGGGAGTGGACGTAGGCATGTTTGGCCGAACCACTATAAATCGCGGTGTCGTATTTCTCTTTCCCTTAACTTTTACTTATTTGCAAGTTTGATTACATTTATAATATTGATTAGAAACTTGCATATAGGCTATTAATTGGAATAGAGAAAATTGCCTAAAACTCCCACTTGGTAATAAGAGCTTAAAATCGGCAAAGATTTTATAATTCCGCATTTGTAGCGATAACCCAATTCACCCCCCTCTTGGGTATAGAGTTTCTTTGTCGCTATTGCTTGTAGGTACTTTCAGTTGGTATCAGAGCGAGGTATTCTCTATAAGACTTAACCGTCCGAGAATAGATCATGGCCTCTACAAGCAAACCGTTAAATTTTGCCGAGGGATATTCAACAACTAGACCTCCGTTTTACACCGGAACCGACTACAACTATTGGAAGTCAAGAATGTTGACTTATCTCCTAGCCAATGATCCGCCATCCTATTTGGTTATCACACGAGGTGCAAAAGGGCCAACAAAGAAGGATAGCAACGGGGTTGATATTCCAAAACCGAGTTTAGAATGGGATAGTGAGGATGTGAAACTAGCCTCACAAAATGCTAAGGCACTCAACCAACTCCTATGTGCCATTGATCGGGATCAAGTAAGCAAGCTTCCAGAATATGGAAACGCATATGATTTATGGAAGTCTTTGGAAATGGTCAATGAGGGCACAAGTCAAGTGAAGGAATCGAAGATCAACCGGTTCATGTGCGAATTGGACAATTTCAAGATGGAATCCGGGGAAGAAATTGATCACATGATTTCTAGGTTTACGGTCATCATCAATCATTTGGGAGCTTTGGGAAAAGTCATCGGGACATCGGATCAAGTGAAGAAAATTTTGAGATCTCTCCCGAAAGAGTTTAGAAGCTACACCTCCTCCATTAAAGAAGCAAACGATATAAACACTTTGAAGATGGATGATTTGGTCGGCAAATTGCTTGAGTATGAAATGGAGATCAAAATGGATAAAAAGGAGGAAGATGAGAAAAGGACAAGAAAGTCATTGCCTTAAAAGCAAGAAAAAGAGACGAGTCAAGCTCAAGTGAAGAAGATGATAGTGATGATGAATTGGCAAGCATCACCAATAAAGTAAAGGAGCCTCTCAAATCCGCAAAACTCAAGGGAAAATCAAAGGCAAACGAAAAGAAAGAAGAAAAATGTCCGCGGAAGAACAAGAAAATTGTGTGTTATGAATGCAACAAACCGGGTCACATAGCTACCGATTGCCCATTGAGGAAAATGAAAGGAAAATCAAAGAAAAAGGCAATGAAAGCAACTTCAAC
>SKCR01037069.1:0-14813 GCA_019454045.1 Zanthoxylum bungeanum
CGTAAATATAATTTCTCTAGGCGCAATTATTTATTTAAATTCAATTTAATTAACATCGCGACGTAAGTTCGGTATTTCGGAAATATCGAACCCGAACGCGTGAGTGCATGTGGGCCCACTTTCATTTGGAAACGTGTGGGGCCCACATGACACATGTCATATATGCATTATTTAACTCTAATGCATTGCATGGAGATAGTGTACAATGCACTCAATGGTTTTGCATGGAAATTGAGTGTTTGACACTCTAAGCCATTGCATGATTTGTGTCATAAGTTTATTATTAATTTAATAGATATTATGGCATAAATATAAATTGATTTTTTGTAACAAAAAATCATTCAATTTTTTCTCTCTCACATTGCCGAAACTTGCAAGCAGTTTTTGGCTCTCCTTTCTTCAATTTTTGTGGCAAGATTTGAAGAAGTTGTGCATTCAAAATCACAACAAAGGCTAGCACCTTCAAGGGATCATACATAGGTGATATGGGAAGCTAATCCTTGAGCTTGGAAGGATCAAACTCGACTTGGAGTCCCTCTTTTCTTCTTGGCCGAGAGCTTCACTGCACAAGGGAGGAGTTTTCGCATCATCTAAGCATCCATTTTCAAGTATTGTGAGTATGATTCCGCCATACTTCAATTTATTCATTCATGTATTTATATATTTTGCTTGTTCTTATTGATCTTGGGGCTTGGTTATTATTTCCCAACACCTTTATGTCGACGACGTGTTGCTAATAGGCAATGACATTCCCATGCTAACGTCGGTGAAAGCTTGGCTTTCATTAAAATTCTACATGAAAGATCGGGAGAAGCAGCCTTTATTCTAGGAATAAAGATCTACCGAGATAGATCTAGAAAGCTGCTTGGACTCTCCCAGAGTACATATATTGACAAAGTGTTGAAGCGATTTAACATGGATCAATCCAAGAAAGGATTGATGCCAAGTCAAGTGGTATCCTTCTGTCTAAGGACATGCGTCCTAAGACTAAAGAAGAGAGAGATAACATGAGTCGGATACCGTTCGCCTCGGCAGTCGGATCGATCATGTATGCCATGATATGTAATTTACGCGACCTGATGTGTCATATGCTTTGAGCATGTGCAGTCGCTATCAGGCCGATCCAGGTGAAGGTCACTGGATGGCTGTTAAGAATATCCTTAAGTATCTTAGACGAACCAAGGAGCTTTCTTAACTTATGGAGGTGGAGAACTTGAGGTGTCTGGGTACACCGACGCAAGTTTCCAAACCGACAAAGACGACTTCAAGTCGCAATCCGGGTACATTTTTTGTTTGAATAACAGAGCAGTAAGCTGGAAATCTTCCAAGCAAGATACTGTTGCCGATTCAACAACTGAAGCGGAGTATATTGCTGCATCGGAAGCAGCAAAGGAGGCAGTTTGGATCCGAAAATTCCTAATCGGATTAGGAGTAGTTCCGTTAGCTGCTGAGCCCGTGCCATTGTATTGTGACAATAACGGGGCTATAGCACAAGCTAAGGAACCAAGGTCTCATCAACGATCCAAGCATGTTCTCTTCGGCGTTACCATCTGATTCGGGAGATTATACATCGTGGCGATGTAAAGGTCGAGAAGGTCGCATCAGATGACAACATTGCAGATCCGCTGACGAAGGTTGTTCTTCAGCAAGTATTTGAACGACATATCAATAGTTCAGGTATTAGATGCTTGAGTGACTGGCTATAGGCCAAGTGGGAGATTGTTAGACATTATGACCCATAGCGTCACTGTTTTGTAAATGATATTGTATTATTGTACAAAATTAACTATGTGATAATGAAATTGCCTTTTGCCGTTTTGTAAAATTATTTACTTTGATATATTAATGGCAAAAGTCCGTATGATTAGTTCCGTATTGAGATGATATGAGACAGTATCAATATAAAAGGTTTAATCATTAAATATCCCTAGTCGGAGTATTATCGAGATCGGACACATCGATAATGCGGAATAGACTAGTATTGCACTTGTGCGAGTTGTGATGGCACAACGGCATAGTTCTCATATATTTAAGTATTGGATACTTATGCAAGTGCGATAGGAGGTTGTGTTTTACCGATGGTACGGAAAACAGCTTCGCTCTGGATAGACCCCGCGGAATCCCATTGGTAGTATGTCTGCGTGTCTATGGGAGGCCGCATCAGGGTAGGTGTATATGGTCTTAACCTGAGACTTGCATCGCTAGTACTTGCGACAATCGGTAAACTTTGGTTTTGGTGGTTCGGAGCTTTAACCGGTTCTGTGTACGCCTCTTCTGGGTTTATCGAGAATCGTAGTGTACTGGATGTGATGTCAAGATGGAAGTATCACTTCAGACATATGGAGATGATGATCACGCAGGATACAGAACTAGTACTCTATAAAAAGTTGCAACCGTCGGGACAATATGACCAGGTCAGGATTGTCCGATTTAAAGAGACTAGTTGTTTGATATCCGATATATGTTTCGTACGGGGCAGACACATTTCCAGCCCCAGGCCTAACATGTGATCGTCCGATACTGGATCGATATACGCAATACTACGGTATACTACGCTTGATATAGATCTAATATTCCATTAAGAATATTTCTGGAGAATTGGGTAGGCATGGCGCTTTGCTAGAAGCCAACCTTGTCTTGTAAATCGGTAAAAACGTAGTACGAGGTACGTACGTGTTTGGATTATCCAACGAACGTATTTACTGCCAACATATCCGGAGATCTCTTGGGTCGCTTCCTGAAGATTCACCTATGATGTTTGATTCGAACTTTATTAATCTTGGATTAATTATGGAGAAACTTTATCTTGGATAAAATGCCTTATTAGGAGAGAGAGAGAGAGATCGATTAGTTTGGAATTAATCGGTAAAATAATATATTCGATATATTATTAAACGAAATTAGATTTCGACGCGGAATTAAAATCGGATTTTAATTCGGGCAAACGAATTAATTTAGAATTAATTCATTAGCGAACTGAATAGTAATTCCGCAAGGCGTAATTATTTAATTCACGTCGCGACGGAAATTCGTTAATTCGGAATTAGCGAAACCGAGCCCGAAAGTGTTTGCGGACACATTCGTATTTTGAATCGAGTGGTATCCGCAAATCGCATCGCGATATCTCATTACTTGATACGAATAGATGATGGATGTATCTAGTCACCTTTAAGGATGATACATTATCTCTATTCTCAAAGTGTGGTAATGATGGCAAATGATGGGTTTCATTTTGGAGGGAAAACCTTTCACGGTTTTTGAAGGGTTTTTGATTAAAAAATTTGATTTTTGGTATTTGATATCAATTCATTTATTTTTCATTTTGTGACTCACAGTTTTAGAAACTTTTTGAGAAAAAAATAAAAGATACATCATCCTCTCCTCTCCTTCTTCCTCACGTAAGCCGTGAGCTTCATCCATGGCAGAAACTTGTTTTCTCCATTTTTGCTAGCACAACAAGGGATCAAATGAGGTGATAGGGAAACGCATTTGGAGCTTGGAATACTAGAAGATTTGAGGCTTCTCACACTGAAGTTCTTGGCCGAAAACAGCCCCAAGAGTTGCAACTTCTATCATTCTTGTTCTTGGCCGCATATCACCCACATTGGAGGCTCAAGGATCCTCTTCACCATTTTCGTCACAGAGCTTTGTAAGTATGTTTCCGCCATCCTTCAAGCTTTGCATGTATGTTATTTGTATTTCTATGGCTTAATCTTTCTTTGGGACTAATTATAGAAACCAACACATAATTAATCTAGGATTAATTGCGGAGAGATTTTATCTAGGATAAAATACTATTTGAAGAGAGAAAACGATTAATTTGGAATTAATCGATAAAATAATATATTCGATATATTAAATGAAATTAGATTTCTTAACGGAATTAAAATTAGATTTTAATTCGGGCGAACGAGTAAATTTAGAATTAATTCGCGAGCGACATGAATAGTAATTTTACTAGGCATAATTATTTAATTAAATTTGATTTAATTACGTCGCAACAGAAAATTCGTTAATTCAGAATTAGCGAACCTGAGCCCGGGAGTGTTTGCGAGCCCACTCAGATTTTGAATTCAAGTGGCGCCCACATGTCACATCACAAGTCACATCACCTAGTCACTTTGCCTTACTTTTTGGTGATAGAATTTTGTGATGAAATGATGGTGACTTGTAAGACACACAAGTGTGTAAGTAATGATTGACTTAATACCAAATATTTGTATATCTTTTCTTTTGATTTTTGAAATCAAATTAAAAAGTCAAGGCATTCAGTCTCTCTATCACCATTCACGCCCACTTCACATTTTTCTCTCCTCTTCCTTTTCTTCACTTAACCGTGAGTTACAAAGGAAAATATAGAAAGTTTGTTGCAAATTTTCTAAGTGCTAGCACACCAAAGGAATCATATAAGGTGATAGAGAAACCTTTCCCATTGAGCTTGGAATCAACATTAAGGCTAGGAGCTTGAATTTCACATTCAAATGAGGAGCTTGGCCGAAACTTCAAGTAGAAAAGTTTCGTATTTGACGCATCCAATATCCAATGAAAGTGAGTATTATTCCGCAAATTCTTCTTTGATTATTCACATGTTTCATTGCTTAAATGATCTTGGGACACCTTAGAAACCCAACAATGGTATCGGAGCCTATTTGAGCATGAAATTTGATTATACTAAAATTTGGGTATTTTTGATTTGAGCATGTTTTAATCAAATTGTTTGTTTGAGTATGCTGTATGTTAATAAATTGGAGTTATGCATGATCAATTTGAAGAAAAAGTAATTGGATTAATTTTCCCAAATTTGCTAGGCTTGGCCGAATGTATATGCTCCCTTAAAGTCATGATTTTTTGTTTTTAAGACCATTGGATGTGTTTAAAGACTTGGGAAATATTGATTTGAGATTCAATCGGATTGAAATCGGAATCGGATATAAAATCCATACAAATGTCGTGAGCTTCGAAGCATGGAAATGAGATGATTTTGTAACAATAATGTTGGACATGTATTGATTATGAATTAGCATGATTAATTGATTAGATTAGTATTTTGTAAATGTTAATTTAAATAGTTAATCATGGCTAAGCACTTTAATTAATTAAATCATGATATTTGGAATATTAAAATTTAATTAGTTGGGCTTAATTTAGAATTGAGCTTATAATGTTGTATTTGGGCCTAATGGGCTTGGTTGGGCCAAGTTGGTTTAGGACAATTGGATTGGATCCAAATTGGTCTAAACAATTCCATTAAGTCCAAATATAACAAATGGGCCTTTTATGTTTAATTGGCCTAATTGGCCGAAATTGGGTTCTTGGCAATAGGGTGATTCCTTAATTGGGTTTTGGTATTTGGGTTGACCCATATTGACCAAAGTCCATGCCTTAAGAAATTAATTGAAAGCCAATTGGACTTTAATTAAATGACATTGGATGTTAATTGGGCTTTGAGACCCATTTAGATTATATTTGGAATCTAAGTCGTAAAAGCGCATTTAAAAGTATAATTATTTAATTTGGAATTAAATATAGAATTAGTATTGAATACGAATTAAATTAGATTTAAATTGTAGTTCGATATAATTCAATTATTCTTACTTTGAGTACTTATTCTTAAACGAGTTGGACTCGTGCAAATCAAATCGTTGTTTGAACATTGGATGATCACTTTATTCAAAGATTAATTAATTGAATTAGATTGGTTAAATAACATGCTTTGTGTGAATACATGGATGTGTTGAATGAATAATGTATATCAGATGGATATTAGAAGGGAAATGGCAATTTTGGAAATTTAGAATTTATTAAATTGGACCTGCTTGTCCAGCCTTATCTCTCGATTCTTTGTAATTCTCTTATCACCTAATTCCCCTCAATGTTAATGAGGTTTATTTAATTATATTATGTAATTGGGTAAAAGTAAGAATAGTGCTAGCCGGGGAGAGGAATAGAGTGATTTGTTCTAGGAACAATCTATGAGATATCCATCCGAATATCATTATTAATTTATTTACCGCGCCTTATTATGCTTTTAGAATGCATGCTTAAGGGTGTATGTGTTGGACAAAATGACCCATAGCGTCACTATTTGCACAGATCATTGTGTTGTTGTAGCAAATTAACTATGTGACAAGGATATTGCACTCTCATCATTTGTGATTAGATCACCATAGATATATAAATGAAGAGAGGTCCCTATGATTAGTTCCTGGATTGAGAATGATATGAGACAGTATCAATCCCCGAAGAATTAATCATTAAATATCCCTAGCCGGAGTATTATCGAGACTGGACATCGATAATGCGGAATAGGCTAGTATTGCACTTGTGTACGTTGTGAGGGCACAACGGCAAAGTTCTCATATATATAAGTATCTGATACTTATGCAAGTGCGATAGGAGGTCGTGTTTCACCGATGGTACGGGAAACAGCTTCGTTCTGGATAGACCCCTCGGAATCCCATTGGTATTATGACTATGTGTCTATGGGAGGCCGAAATCAAGGTAGGTGTGTATAGTCTTAACCTGAGACTTACATCGCTAATACTTACGATAATCGATAGACTTTGGTCTTGGTGGTACAGGGCTTTAACCGGTTCTGCGTACACCACTTCTGGGTTTATCAGAGAGTCGTAGTGTATTGGGTGTGATTTCGAGACGAAAGTATCACTTCAGTCATAGTGGAGATGATGTCACGCAGGATACGGTACTAGTGCTCTTGAGTGATGCGCATCCAATCGAGATATTGTGACCAGGTCATGAATATCCGATTATAGAGACTATTTACCAGACATCCGATATGTGTTTCGGACGGGGCAGACACTTATCCAGCCCCAGCCCTAGCACGTGACTATCCGATACTGGGCCGATATGCACAATACAATGGTATACTACGCTTGATACAGATCTTAATATTCTTAAATGAATATGACCGGAGAATTTGGTAGACATCGTGCTTTGCTAGGAGCCGACCTTGTCTCGTAAATCGGTAGAACGTAGTACTTGGTACGTACGTGATTCGGATACACCGATGACCGTATTTACTGCCAACGTATCCGGAGATCTCATGGGTCGCTTCCCGATAATCCACCGATGACGCATAACTCGCACTCTTAAATAATCTGGGATTATATAGAAGAGAGAAAATTAATCTAGGATTAATTACGGAGATATTTTATCTAGGATAAAATATCGTCTAGAGAGAGATAACGATTAATTTGGAATTAATCGATTAAATTAATATATTCGATATATTAAACGAAATTAGATTTCGACGCGGAATTAAAATTAGATTTTAATTCGGGCGAACGAATTAATTTAGAATTAATTCGTTAGCGACGTGAATAGTGAATTCGCTAGGCGTAATCATTTAATTACGACGCGACGGAAAAATCGTTAATTTGGAATTAACGAACCCGAGCCCGAGTGTGATTGTGAGTGCATTCGTATTTCGAATTCGAGTACGGCATCGCAAGTCGCATCAAGCGTCAAATCATTAGTCGCATCAAGCGTCAAATCACTTGTCACTTTGAGTGATGTGACTTGACAACATGTCACTTTATTAAAGTAGATGTGACTTGATGGACTTGTGATGGACTTTTGACTTTGGAGTGTGGAACACTCAAGGACATTACAATAGATTTAATTTGTTTTTTGAAGCAAATTAAATGGTAAAAACATTTATTATTTTTTGAAATATATAAACAAATGTTATACCACTTTTGTAATAATTTTTTAACACATATATCTCTCTCCTTATTCTCTCTTTCACTCACGCCCAATGGGCAAAATAAACTCACTGGTTTCATACAAAAACCGTGAGCATGAGGGAAGCAAAAGTGGATTTTCATGGTGAAAATCCAAGTGCTAGCACACTTACGAGACTTGCGAAGGTGGTAGGGAGGTTCACCCATGAGCCGGGATCCGTTAGATGAAGCTTGGAGCTCCGTTTCGCAACTCAAAATCTGAAAATGGAAGGCAGTGAACTGCTGCAGTGGGCTCCAAAACAGTGGGCTTTTTGTGGCTTCATTCGTCTTCAAATCGTCTCAACCGATCGATGTGAGTATTCTGCTACCTCCGTTGATGTATTCACACATGTATGTCATGTCTTGTTTGATCTTGGGACCTAGATAATAACCATCAATGGCATCAAGAGCCTAGGTTCAAGCATGAAAAATTGTAGGGCTTAAAATTTGGGTAAATGTTTGTTGAGCATGATTTGAATAAATTGATTGTTTGAGTATGCTTATAACATGTTTAATTTCATTTTGGTTGGACCAATTTGTTGAAAAATGATTTGGAATTATTTTCCCCAAATTGATTACCTTGGCCGAATGTATTAGCTATTTTGGGTTCTTGGAAATTTTTGTTTTTTGATTCATTAGATGAATTGGAATCATAATGTTTGATGTTAATTTGAGGTCAATTGGATTGTATTTGAATTGGACAAAAAAACCCCAAAATCTTATGTTGGCCGAATGTAACTATGCCCTAATGTCTTGGTATTTTTTGATTTTATGACATTGGATGTGTATGAAATCATTTAGGATGTTGATTTAATGTCGATTGTGGGTTCGATTGGATTGAAACCAAATCGGACACAAAATCCATCCTTTGGCCGAGAGCATTAAAGCATGTAATGGGTTTGATTTTTTCATTTATGTGTTGGACATATGATAATGATAATGAGCATGATTAATTGGACTAATATGGTGTTTTAGAAATATTGATTTAGTTGATTAATCATGTAATACACTTTAGTTTAATTGAATATAAAATTGGATTTTGTATATTTAATTAATTGGGCCTAATTTTGGAAATTGGACTTTAATGTTGTAATTGGGCTTATTGGGCTTGATTTTATCAAGTTGGGTTTAGGCCAAATGGATTGGATCCAATTGGGCCCAAAACCACTTCCGTTAAGCCCAAATGCGACTTAATGAACCTTTAAAGTTCAATTGGGCCTAATGGGCCAAGATTGATTTATGGGCTTATGGGGTAAATCCCGGATTGGACTTTGGTTATCGGTTTGACCCGAGTTGACCAAAAGTCCACGCCTTAAGAAATCAATTAAAAGCCCATTGGACTTTAATTGAATTGACGTTGGACGTTAATCGGTCTTTGAGACGCTTTACGATTAAATTTGGAATTTAAATCGTAAAAGGTTTATTAATAAAGTGTAATGTTTAATTTGGAATTGAATAGTGAATTAGTATTAAATACATGTTAAATTAGATTTAATGATGTAGTTTAATTTAATTCATGAATTCGTACTTTAAGTACTTATTCGCAAAAACGAGTTTGACTCGAACAAAATCAAATCGTTGTTTGAACATTGGATGATCACTTAATTATCAGATAATTAATTTGATTAGATTGATTGATAGCATGCTTTTGTGTGAATACGTGGTTGATGAATGAATAATGTATATCGGATGGATATTAGTGTTGGTTTCTATTATTAGTCCCAAGGAAAGATTAAGCAATAGAAATACAATAATCATACATGCAAAGCTTGAAGGATGGCGGAAACATACTTACAAAGCTATGTGACGAAAATGGTGATGAGGATCCTTGAGCCTCCAAGGATGAAGTTTCGCCCAAGCAAGAAGATGGAGAGAAGCTTCAAATCTTTGAGTATTCCAAGCTCCAAATGCGTTTCCCTATCACCTCTTTTGTTCCTTGCTTGTGCTAGCAAAATTGGAGAATGAGAAAACAATTTTCTGCCTTTGTTTATGCAGCTCACGGCGTGAGCAAGAGAGAAAGAAGAGGAGAGTGTTTCACTTTTAATTTTTGTTCCCTTGCATGCCAAAACCGTGAGACTCAAAGGAAATGAAAAGTGATATGATATCTAATACCAAAAGAATTTTTTAATGCAAAAAATCCTTCAAAACCGTGCATGGATTTCCCTCCAAAATGAAATCCATCATTTGCCATCATTACCACACTTTGAGATTAGAGACAATGTATCATCCTTCAAAGGTGACTAGATACATCCACCATCTATTCGTATTAAGTAATGAGATATCGCGATGTGATTTGCGGATATCACTCGATTCAAAATACGAATGTGTCCGCAAGCAAGCACTTTCGGGCTCGGTTTCGTTAATTCCGAATTAACGAATTTCCGTCGCGACGTGAATTAAATAATTACGCCTTGCGAAATTATTTCAGTTCGCTAATGAATTAATTCTAAATTAATTCGTTTGCCCGAATTAAAATCCGATTTTAATTCCGCGTCGAAATCTAATTTCGTTTAATAATATATCGAATATATTATTTTATCGATTAATTCCAAATTAATCGATCTCTCTCTCTCTCCTAATAAGGCATTTTATCCAAGATAAAGTTTCTCCGCAAATTAATCCAAGATTAATAAGGTTCGAATCAAACGTCATAGGTGAATCTTCAGGAAGCGACCAAGAGATCTCCGGATATGTTGGCAGTAAATACGGTCGTTGGATAATCCAAACACGTACGTACCTCGTACTACGTCTTTACCGATTCACAAGACAAGGTGGCTTCTAGCAAAGCGCCATGCCTACCCAATTCTCCAGAAATATTCTTACTGGAATATAAGATCTTTATCAAGCGTAGTATACCGCAGTATCGCGTATATCGATCCAGTATCAGATGATACATGTTAGGCTGGCCTGGAGGGTGGAAGTTGTCTGCCCCGTACGAAACATATATCGGACATCAAACAAACTCGTCTCTTTAAATCGGACAATCCTGACCTAGTCATATCGTCCCGACGGTTGCAACCTTTTATAGAGTACTAGTTCTGTGTCCTGCGCGATCATCAACTCCATATGTCTGAAGTGATACTTCCGTCTTGACATCACACTCAGTAACTACGATTCCTGATAAACCCAGAAGTGGTGAACACAGAACCGGTTAAAGTCCCCAACCAACAAACAACAAAGTTTACCGATTGTCGCAAGTACTAGCGATGCAAGTCTCAGGTTAAGACAACATATCACCTACCCTGACTGCGGCCTCCCATAGACACGCAGACATACTACCAATGGGATTCCGCGGGGTTTATCCAGAGCGAAGCTGTTTTCCGTACCATCGATAAAACACAACCTCCTATCGCACTTGCATAAGTATCCAATACTTAAATATATGAGAACTATGCCGTTGTGCCCTCACAACATGCACAAATGCAATACTAGTCTATTTCCGCATTATCGATGTCCGATCTCGATAATACTCCGACTAGGGATATTAATGATTAACCCTTTTATATTGATATTGTCTCATATATCTCAATACGGAACTAATCATACGGACTTTTGCCATTAATATATCAAAGTAAATAATTTTACAAAATGGCAAAAGGCAATTTCATTATCATAGTTAATTTTGTACAATAATACAATATCATTTACAAACAGTGACGCTATGGGTCATAATGTCTAACAATCTCCCACTTGGCCTATAGCCAGTCACTCAAGCATCTAATACCTGAACTATTGGTATGTCGTTCAAACACTTGCGGATAAACAGCCTTCGTCACGGATCTGCAATGTTGTTATCTGATGGACCTTCTCGATCTTTACATCGCCACGATGTATAATTCCCGAATCAGATGGTAACGCCGAAGAACATGCTTGGATCGTTGATGAGACATTGGTTCCTTAGCTTGTGCTATAGCCCCGTTATTGTCAAAATACAATGGAACGGGCTCAGCTGCTAATGGAACTACTCCTAATCCAATTAGGAACTTTCGGATCCAAACTGCCTCCTTTGCTGCTTCGGACGCCAGCAATGTACTCCGCTTCAGTTGTTGAATCGGCAACAGTATCTTGCTTGGAAGATTTCCAGCTCACCGCTCCGTTATTCAAACAAAACCTGTACCCGGATTGCGACTTGAAGTCGTCCTTGTCGGTTTGGAAACTTGCATCGGCATACCCAGATACCACAAGTTCTCCTTCTCCGTAAATTAAGAAAGCATCATTAGTTCGTCTAAGATACTTAAGGATATTCTTAACTGCCATCCAGTGACCTTCACCTGGATCGGCCTGATAGCGACTGCACATGCTCAAAGCATATGACACATCAGGTCGTGTACATATCATGGCATACATGATCGATCCGACTGCCGAGGCGAACGGTTATCCGACTCATGTTATCTCTCTCTTCTTGTGTCTTAGGACACATGTTATTAGATAGAGATATACCACGTAACATTGGCATCAATCCCTTCTTGGATTGATCCATGCTGAATCGCTTCAAACACTTTGTCAATATATGTACTCTGGGAGAGTCCAAGCAAGCTTTCTAGATCTATCCAGTAGATCTTTATTCCCAGAATAAAGGCTTGCTTCTCCCAGATCTTTCATGGAGAATTTTAATGAAAGCCAAGCTTTCACCGACGTTAGCATGGGAATGTCATTGCCTATAAGCAATACATCGTCGACGTAAAGGACAATAAAAGTCAGTGCTCTCCCACTAACCTTCTTGTATACACAGGGTCATCTTCGTTTTGCACGAAATTATATTCTTTTATGATTTCATCAAAACGCTGTTCCATGATCGTGATGCTTGCTTCAATCCATAAATGGATCGAATTTAACTTACAAACCTTGTTTGCAAGTCTAGGTACGACAAAAACCGTCAGACTGTTGCATATAAACATCCTCCAAAAGGTTCCATTAAGGAAAGCGATTTTTAACGTCCACTGCCATATCTCGTAATCGAAATATGCAGCTATTGCAAGCATTATCCGAATGGATTTATCATGGCAACGGGCGAGAAAGTTTCGTCATAATCTATACCATATTGTTGACGATACCCCTTTGCTACAAGCCTAGCTTTGTACGTTTGTATGTTGCCATCCATGTCGGTCTTCTTCTTGAAGATCCATCTGCATCCAATAGGCTTTACGCCTTCTGGTGCATCAACCAGTGTCCAAACTTGGTTGGCATACATGGAATCCATCTGGACTTCATAGCATCTTTCCATAAAGCGGAATCAATATCCTGTATTGCTTCCTCATCGTAGACGGTTCATTATCCTCAATAAGATAATATCCACATGAGGCGAGATCAGGTACCATACCTTTCAAGTATTGTCCTGACTCTCTCCGACCTACGCGGTCTTGTGTATATGAAGATTGTGGTACAGACTCATCCTGGATGGTCTGTCATGTTCCCGTCGTTGATTCATTGCCAGGAACAGTATCACTACGATTTTCATCAAGTTCTACTTTCCTCCCACTTACCACTGCATCTAGGAATTCCTTCTCAAGGAAAAATGCATGTAGAGCAACAAATACTTTGTTCTCTTGTGGGTGATAGAAGTAATATCCTTTGGTTTCCTTAGGATATCCCACGAAAAGGCATTTATCTGATTTGGGTTCTAGTTTGGTACCTTCCAAACGTTAACATATGCCCAGCATCCCCAAATCTTCAGGAAAGAGAAACCTGGTTTCCTCCTGTCCATATCTCAAATGGAGTCTGTTCAACAGACTTTGATGGAAACCTTATTCAAAATAAGTACTGCACTATTTAAAGCGTATCCCCAGAAGGATATAGGTAGCTCAGTGTGAACATCATCGACCTTACCATGTCTAACATGGTACGGTTTCTCCTCCGAGACACCGTTTAATTGCGGTGTTCCATGAGGAGTCCACTGTGAAAGAATACCATTTTCTTTCAAGTAATCTTGAAACTCCATAACTTAAGTATTCGCCACCACGGTCCCGACCGTAATGTTTTAATACTCTTGCTGTGTTGTGTTTTTCTACTTGTGTCGAAACTCTTTGAATTTTTAAAAGTTTCCGACTTGTGTCTCATTAGATACACACAAACCATAATGAGATGCATCATCCGTAAAGGTTATGAAGTAATGATATCCACCTCTAGCCTGGCTAGACATGGGCCCACATACGTCACTATGAACGAGGGCTAACAGTTCTGTGGCACGTTCACCTTTACCACTAAAGGTGATTTAGGCATTTTGCCTAAAAGACAAGATTCGCAGACATCATATGAATTAAGATCAAATCCGTCCAAGTACCCACTCTTCGAAAGTGTGGATATGCGAGTCTTGTTTATGTGTCCTTAGACGACAATGCCACATGTAAGCTTCATCTTTTAGATTACTCATTTTGAGCCTTTTGTTTGTTATTTTAGGAGATTCATTTATATTCAAAATATAAAGGCCATTATTGCTACCAGCAGTGCAAATTTCTGCATCATTTTTATATAAATAACACCCAGTGTTTCTAAATACAAAAGTGTACCCATGCTGGGTTAACAAAGATACAGAATGATATCCTAGTCAAACTAGGTATATAATAACAGTTCAAAAGTTTAAGCATATGCCCCGAGGGCAATTCCAAAACAAAAAGTCCCTACAGCCAAAATAGCAACTGGAGTTCCGTTTCCGACTCGTAGGTCAATCTCCCCTTAAGTCAGCATCCTGCTATCTGCAGATCCTGCAAATCAGTACAAAATATGAGCGCACAACCAGAATCAAAAATCCAATTTTTAAACTAGAAGTAGTCATATTTATCTCAAAATAATAAACATACCAGAGGCTAGTGCCTTGCCTGCCTTGATATCCTCCTTGTGTCCTTTGCCCATTCGGCAGTCACGTTTCCAGTGACCCTTCTTGCCGCAGTTGAGGCAGACATCTTGAGATTTGTCCCTTGGCTTCCCAGAAGCTTTTGTCGACTTGCCTTTAGCCTTTTCTTATTTTGTCTTTTCCCTCACCCCTCCAGTAGCTTGGGGCCCAGCCTTTGGCCTCTGAGAGGTCGATGTAAAGTGCGCCTCGCGCTTGCCCCCCTTTTGGAGTTTCTTTTTCAG
>SKCR01037070.1:0-14833 GCA_019454045.1 Zanthoxylum bungeanum
ATATCCTAGGGAAACCAAAGGATATTACTTCTATCACCCACAAGAGAACAAAGTATTTGTTGCTCTACAAGCATTTTTCCTTGAGAAGGATTTTATAATGCAGTGGTAAGTGGGAGGAAAGTAGAACTCGACGAAGATCGTAGTGATACTGTTCCTGGCAATGAATCAACGACGGAACAAGAACAGACCGTCCGGGATGAGTCTGTACCACAAACTTCACATACACAAGGACCGCGTAGGTGGAGAGAGTCAGAACAGTACCTGAGAGGTATGGGTTCCTGATCTCACCTCATATAGATATTAATCTTATTGAGGATAATGAGCCGGCTACGTATGAGGAAGCGATACAAAATATCGATTCCGCTTTATGGCAAGAAGCCATGAAGTCCGAGATGGATTCCATGTACGCCAACCAAGTTTGGACACTGGTTGATGCACCAGAAGGCGTAAAGCCTATTGGATGCATATGGATCTTCAAGAAGAAGACCGACATGGATGGCAACGTACAAACGTACAAGGCTAGGCTTGTAGCGAAGGGGTATCGTCAACAATATGGTATTGATTATGACGAAACCTTCTCACCCGTTGCCATGATTAAATCCATTCGGATAATGCTTGCAATAGCTGCATATTTCGATTACGAGATATGGCAGATGGACGTTAAAACCGCTTTCCTTAACGGAAACCTTTTGGAGGATGTTTTATATGCAACAGCCTGACGGTTTTATCGTACCTAGACTTGCAAACAAGGTTTGTAAGTTAAATCGATCCATTTATGGATTGAAGCAAGCATCACGGTCATGGAATCAGCGTTTTGATGAGATCATAAAGAATATGATTTCGTGCAAAACGCAGATGACCCTTGTATACAAGAAGGTTAGTGGGAGAGCGAGAGCACTTACTTTTATTTTCCTTTATGTCGACGACGTATTGCTTATAGGCAATGACATTCCCATGCTAACGTCGGTGAAAGCTTGGCTTTCATTAAAATTCTCCATGAAAGATCTGGGAGAAGCAGCCTTTATTCTTGGAATAAAGATCTACAGGGATAGATCTAGAAAGCTGCTTGGACTCTCCCAGAGTACATACATTGATAAAGTGTTGAAGCGATTCAACATGGAACAATCCAAGAGGGGATTGGTTCCAGTGGTACGTGGTACCTCTCTGTCTAAGGACATGTGTCCTAAGACTCAGGAAGAGAGAGACCACATGAGTCGGATACCGTTCGCCTCGGCAGTCGGATCGATCATGTATGCCATGATATGTACACGACCTGATGTCTCATATGCTTTGAGCATGTGCAGTCGCTATCAGGCCGATCCAGGTGAAGGTCACTGGATAGCAGTTAAGAATATCCTTAAGTATCTTAAACGAACTAAGGATGCTTTCTTAATTTATGGAGGTGGAGAACTTGCGGTATCTGGGTATACCGATGCAAGTTTCCAAACCGACAAGGATGACTACAAGTCACAATCCGGGTACATTTTTTGTTTGAATAACGGAGCAGTGAGCTGGAAATCTTCCAAGCAAGATACTGTTGCCGATTCAACAACAGAAGCGGAGTACATCGCTGCATCTGAAGCAGCAAAGGAGGCAGTTTGGATCCGAAAGTTCCTAATCGGATTAGGAGTAGTTCCGTTAGCAGCTGAGCCCGTTCCATGTATTGTGACAATAACGGGGCTATAGCACAGGCTAAGGAACCAAGGTCTCATCAACGGTCCAAGCATGTTCTTCGACGTTATCATCTGATTCGGGAGATTATACATCGTGGCGATGTAAAAGTCGAGAAGGTCACATCAGATGACAACATTGCAGATCCGCTGACGAAAGCTGTTCTTCAGCAAGTTTTTGAACGACACATACATAGTTCGGGTATTAGATGCTTGAGTGACTGGCTATAGGCCAAGTGGGAGATTGTTAGACATTATGTCCCATAGCGTCACTGTTTGTAAATGATATTGTATTATTGTACAAAATTAACTATGTGATAATGAAATTGCCTTTTGCCGTTTTGTAATATTGTTTACTTTGATTTATAAATGGCGAAAGTCCATATGATTAGTACCTGGACTGAGAATGATATGAGACAGTATCAGTCCCCAAAGGTTTAATCATTAAATATCCCTAGTCGTAGTATTATCGAGACTGGACATCGATAATGCGGAATAGACTAGTATTGCGCTTGTGCACGTTGTGAGGGCACAACGGCATAGTTCTCATATATTTAAGTATTGGATACTTATGCAAGTGCGATAGGAGGTTGTGTTTTACCGATGGTACGGAAAACAGCTTCGCTCTGGATAGACCCCGCGGAATCCCATTGGTAGTATGTCTGCGTGTCTATGGGAGGCCGCATCAGGGTAGGTGTATATGGTCTTAACCTGAGACTTCATCGCTAGTACTTGCGACAATCGGTAAACTTTGGTTTTGGTGGTTGGGGACCTTAACCGGTTCTGTGTACACCTCTTCTGGGTTTATCGAGAATCGTAGTGTACTGGATGTGATGTCAAGATGGAAGTATCGCTTCAGACATATGGAGGTGATGATCACGCAGGACACAGAACTAGCACTCTATAAAAGGTTGCAACCGTCGGGACAATATGACAGGTCAGGATTGTCCGATTTAAAGAGACTAGTTGCTTGATGTCCGATATATGTTTCGTACGGGGCAGACACATCTCCAGCCCCAGGCCTAGCATGTGATCATCCGATACTGGATCGATGTACGCAATACTACGGTATACTACGCTTGATATAGATCTTATATTCCTATAAGAATATTTCTGGAGAATTGGGTAGGCATGGCGCTTTGCTAGAAGCCAACCTTGTCTTGTGAATCGGTAAGAACGTAGTACGAGGTACGTGCGTGTTCGGATTATCCGACGACCGTATTCACTGCCAACATATCCGGAGATCTCTTGGGTCGCTTCTGAAGATTCACCTATGATATTTGATTCGAACTTAATTAATCTTGGATTAATTGCGGAGAAACTTTATCTCGGATAAAGTGCCTTATTTAGAGAGAGAGAACGATTAATTTGGAATTAATCAGTAAAATTATTATATTCGATATAATAAATGAAATTCGATTTCGACGCGAAATTAAAATTAGATTTTAATTCGGGCATACGAGTTAATTTAGAATTAATTCGTAAGCGACGTAAATAATAATTTCGCTAGGAGCGATTATTTATTTAAATTCGATTTAATTAACGTCGCGACGCAAGTTCGGTATTTCGGAAATATCGAACCGAACGCGTGAGTGGACGTGGGCCCACTTTCATTTGGAAACGTGTGGGGCCCACTTGACACATGTCATTATATGTATTTTTATTGATAATACATTGCATGGTGATAGTGTATAATACACTCTAATGTTATGCATGGAATTTGAGTGTTTGACACTCTAAGCCTTTGCATGGCTTGTGTCATAGATTTATTATTATTTAATAAATATTATGGCATAAATATAAATTGATTTTTGGTATCAAAATCAATTAAGAAAATCCTTCTCTTCTCTTTTCTTGACCGAAACCTGAAACAGTTTTGGTCTCCATTTTTTCCATTTTGGTTGCCAAAAGATTGAAGAAAAGGTTGTTGTTTGGAACATGCAAGGCTAGCACCTTTCAAGGGATCAAAAGAGGTGATAGGGAAACCATCATAGAGCTTGGAATACTCAAAGCTTGGAGCTTTCCACATCTTCTCACCTTGGCCGAAAATCATTCACCTTGGAGCTTCCATTGGTTTGATTTTTCTTCATCAACATAGCATTGTAAGTATGATTCCGCCATACTTCATGTTTATATATATTCTTTGTTGTATTTCATGTATGCTTAATCTTCCTTGGGACATATTATAGAAACCAACATATCCGATTATAGAGACTAGTTACCATACATCCGATATGTGTTTCGGACGGGGCAGACACTTATCCAGCCCCAGCCCTAGCACGTGATATCCGATACTGGGCCGATATGCACAATACATTAGTATACTACGCTTGATACAGATCTTAATATTCTTTAATGGATATGTCCGGAGAATTAGGTAGACTTGGTGCTTTGCTAGGAGTCGACCTTGTCTCGTAAACGGTTTTTAGAACGTAGTACTGGTACGTACGTGATTCGGATACTCCGACAACCGTATTTACTGCCAGATTATCCGGGGATCTCATGGGTCGCTTCCCGATAATTCCACGATGACGCACAACTCGTACTCTTGAATAATCGGGATTATACAGAAGAGAGAGAAAATTAATCTAGGATTATAACGGAGATGTTTTATCCGGGATAAAATGTCGTCTAGAAGAGAGAGATAACGATTAATTGGAATTAATCGGTAAATTAATATATTCGATATATTAAACGAAATTAGATTTCGACGCGGAATTAAATTAGATTTTAACGGGCAAACGAGTTAATTTAGAATTAATTCGTTAGCGACGTAAATAATAATTTCGCTAGGCGCAATTATTTATTTAAATTCGATTTAATTAACGTCGCGACGTAAGCTCGGTATTTCGGAAATATCAAACCCGACGCGTGAGTGCCGTGGGCCCACTTTCATTTGGAAACGTGTGGGGCCCACATGACACATGTCATTCTAATGC
Source organism: Zanthoxylum bungeanum (assembly GCA_019454045.1). Taxonomy (NCBI): domain Eukaryota; kingdom Viridiplantae; phylum Streptophyta; class Magnoliopsida; order Sapindales; family Rutaceae; genus Zanthoxylum; species Zanthoxylum bungeanum. The sequence continues at coordinate 4,610 of SKCR01037070.1, forward strand.
TTTGCATGTAGATTGTGTACATTGCACTCAATGTCATTGCATGGAGTTTGAGTGTTGACACTCTAAGCCATTGCATGTTTTGTGTCATAATTTTATTATTAATTTAATAAATATTATGGCATAAATATAAATTGATTTTTGGTCAATCATTTTTAACTTAATACACAATTCAAACTCTCTCATTCTCTCTTCTCACCTCACGCCCAAACTGAAACATGTTACTGGTTTTGGAAGCCAAAAACCGTGAGCAAGGGAAGCCAAGAGTTGGGTTTTCATGGTGAAAACCGCAAGTGCTAGCACACTACGAGTCTTGCGAAGGTGGTAGGGAGGTTCACCCATGAGCCGGGATCCATTGGACGAAGCTCGGAGCTCCGTTTCTTCACTCAATTTTCTGGTTGGTTTTGTAGGACAGTGGACTGTTGCAGTGGTGTGATCAAGGGGCAGTGCGTTTTTGGGCTTGAATCGTCTCCAAATCGACATAACCGATCAATGTGAGTATTCCCGCTACCTCCGTTGATGTATTCATGCATTATTTCATGTCTTGATTTGATCTTGGGACCTTAGAATAAACCAACACTCTTAGCCCATGAACAACAAGTTGACCCCATCCTTTCAAAGTTAAATTGGTCCGAGGACGATCGTGGTAAGAGGCGTCGGATTAATCTGGAACTTAACCTTTAATTTCATGTAAAATTCCAGCTAACAAGGTATTATCTTCTAAACTCTTCTTCTATTGTTTAAAGACATTGGGGACAATGTAGTTTGGGGGAGGAAATTAGTTGATAAGTATCTTGTTTTTAGTTTGTGTGTTGCTTTTATTTTTAGTCCAAAATTTTTCGAAAAATACAAAAAAATTGAAAAATTTTCAAAAAAATTAAAAAATATTTTGCGTTTTTGTGTTTTGACTAAAAAGGTTAAATTGGTGAGAGATAACTGTGTAAGGAATTTTCACTCCTGAGACGTATTTCAAACCTATTTCGAAACAAGTTAATTTTTGTTTATTTCCTTTTGAATATTTAATTTGTAAATTCTCCATAAAACTGACTTTCATTCTTCATTAAATGGATCTTCATATGCTCAGTTGGCAGATATTATCAACATACATAGTAACATACAGACATAAGTTGTAATTGAAAAGTTTGTAATATTCAGTGCTATAGTTTAATCGGAGGAAGCATCTCGAAAAGTGATCCGAGTTATTAAGTCTGTAAGGGTGTGTTTTAACACCTAGTGCCCTAAAACCAACTGTTTGGGAGTCACTGGCCCAAAACTCGCTACCTGGATCAAGGATGTTGCAAAAATATATATATCTGAATTCTGGGTAATTAAGTCCGTAGCGGTGTTTTAACACCTGCTGCCCTAAAGCCAACTGGTTTGGGAGCCACCGACCCAAAGCTCGCTACATAGACGGAAGGTATTGTATTTATATAAAAAGTCAAAATTCAAAAATCAAAGAAAATATCAGAAAAATAAGAAAAATTTATTCCATTGCTACAAAATGGTGTGAATTCTGATAAAACTTTAGGACAAAAATATTACTCTCTTATTTACTATACTTATGACTGTTGTGGGCAAAAATGAGTTGATTAATATTTTGTTGGCTGTGTATATAGAGAATGGTAAAATAATCGAAGAATTTACTCATTCGGTAATTTAGAAAGAAACAAAACAACTAGTAACTTGTAGTAGAAGTTTCACCTGAATAGTCATTAAATTCTTTATTCTCTTTTCTCTTGTCTTTTTGCTTTTGTGTGCATTAGTTTCACTACATTTTTAATTTTATAAAATGTTTGTGGGTATCATTGATGTAAACCCTCACGAGACTACAACTCGTCCAATAGGGACACCTAGGGGTTTAAAGGCTTGTTGCATACGCTAAATGCAACTGTGATCCCTACGAAAGTGCCTTAGTTAAATTTTAATTATGTTATTCTATGTTTTGCTCGAGGACTAGCAAAATGTTAAGTTTTAGGGGTGTGATGAGTGGTAAATCTATCACTATTTCCACATTTAACCTAATATTTTGTAGTTTCTTGAGTTTTGTGAATATTTTGATGTTTTTGTGTTATTTTGTAGATAAATAAAGTTTCAGGACATTTTGGAGGTGATTTGGGGCAAAACAGAAAAATTGGTAAAAATGGCATTTTGGTCATTTTGGGTGTTGCGACGCCCAAGCCCTTGGAGTCGCGTCGCCTAACGTGCGCCGTGGTCTGCTAATGTGCGCCTGATCAACAAGTCAAAATTTGAAAAGTTGACTTTGCTAACGTGCGCCGTTCCATGTGTCACCATCACAGCCGGTATGTTAACGTGTGCCGTGCCACCTGTCATCATCCTACGGTGCCGACAATCACCATTGCCACGTGCGACATGTGTCATCCTACGTGTCGCCACGTCATCATCCACGTCAGCCGGTCAATGAGTCAACTTCGCCACGTGTCATGCCATGTCATCATCCGCGTCACTGGTCAACCAAGTTAAAATGCTACGTCATCATCAGCCAATCACCGCGCGACACGTGTCGCCATGTGTAGCAATCCTACGATGCCGACAATTGCTTTCGCCACGTGTCTCCATGTCAGCGCCATGTCAGCATAATAATTGAGCTCTCAGCCGCCTTGCCCTGTCATCACCACATGTCATCACCAGAGCATGACACGATTTACTGTTACAGCGTCGAGACGCCAAGACTCCACGCGTCGCAAAATTGAGCTCAAAATTTCAGATTTTGTTGTACCATTCTCTCTCATTTCTTTGATGTAAATAGAGAGTTCTTCTCTCTCTAAGTTTCTTTTAATTTTAGTTTTGTAATTAATTTTAATTATGTTCTGTAACAATAGTAATTTATTTTCTTTACTTTTTACAATTTTACTATTCACCATGATGAGGTAACTTCCCCTGCTATGGTGAAAGGTAATTCTTTTCCTATTGCTATTTAGATTAATCTCCCTTAAATATAATATATTCACCATTTAAAATTTGACTTAATAAGGATACCGCTATATTAGTCGGTTGGTTATTTAATTTAAACTGGTTAAACCTGACTAAACAAGGATACCACCAGATTGGTCGGTTGGTAATTAAATTTTGATTCCGCCTATATGGCTGGTTGGACTTAATTTTACTTAATCAGGTTACCGCCTATATGGCTGGTTGGTAATATCATTACGAGTAAATATATTATATTAATGGAGATATCTAAATAGTAAATAGTAGAAGTTAATTCCTTTTACCTTAGCATTTTATTTTATTTTCACCTTTTAGTATTTAACTTAACGCATTTACTTTTCAGTATTTTTATTTTATGTCTTTTATTTTACCAGCCCTAGCTATGTGTCATAACTAAGTTAGTTATCTAGGGTTGTGATGATTTCTAATATCACCGGTTTATACGGGGTTATATTATAGTTTGGGTAATATAAAGATTTATTTATTGAGTCTTAATCTTAATGCTTTTTGATTAACTGGCCATTAATAAAATTGATTAGGTAAAACTAAAATGAACTAGACATAGGGATTTTAAGTTTAAGACCTCAGACTCAATAGCCTACGATATTCCTTCAGGATAGATAACCCTTTAATAGATTTCCTTACGGGATAGGAATATACCTGTCGGGCGGGGATAGCCATAATTGGAACTTAATCTTAATAAATCCAGGTAATTTGGTTAACAAAGACATATGGTTTAATTGGATTAGATTGGGTATTTGTAATTGACCATCGGAAGAGGCTTTTTCATAATTTAGTGTTCCAGGTTAATAAATCAATGTATTACCCAACTTTAAGATAACCACTTCATCTTTAAATGATATTTGAAGAAATCACAACCATAGATTGTTTTTAATATTGATTTTTCTCAACCTACTTTTACGCAATTTTATTTACTTGTTTTTAAATTTAGAATCGTCACCATTTCAAATCAATCAATCAACCTGTTAGATACTAGTAATCATTTGACCTCATAAAATTAATAGCTTAGGTATTAAGTCCTCGTGGGATCGATACTTTTTATACTACTTGAACGATACGTACGCTTGCGTTATACGTGTATGATTACGCCGGTCAAGAGTTCAGATAACTTTGGGAATTCTTACTAACCTATCTGTATGGCTTGAGGACGTACTCGAGGATTAAATACTGGAGAGGTTCCTAGCATACTAGTATCCCGAGCATACTGTTGGATAATAAGACCCATAGCGTCACTATTTGTACAGATCACGGTGTTGTTGTACAAATTAACTATGTGACAAGGAAATTGCACTCTCATCATTTGTGATTATATCACCATAAATACATAAATGAAGAGAGGTCTATATGATTAGTTCCTGGATTGAGAATGATATGAGACAGTATCAGTCCACGAAGGATTAATCATTAAATATCCCTAGCCGGAGTATTATCGAGACAGGACATCGATAATGCGGAATAGGCTAGTATTGCACTTGTGCGCGTTGTGAGGGCACAACGGCATAGTTCTCATATATTTAAGTATTGGATACTTATGCAAGTGCGATAGGAGGTTGTGTTTCACACCTGGTACGGGAAACAGCTTCGCTCTGGATAGACCCCTCGGAATCCCATTGGTATTATGACTTTGTGTCTATGGGAGGCCGAAATCAAGGTAGGTGTGTATAGTCTTAACCTGAGACTTGCATCGCTAATACTTGCGATAATCGGTAGACTTTGGTCTGGTGGTACAGGGCTTTAACCGTTTCTGCGTACACCGCTTCTGGGTTTATCAGAGAGTCGTAGTGTATTGGGTGTGATGTCGAGACGCAAGTATCACTTCAGTCATAGTGGAGATGATGTCACGCAGGATACGGTATTAGTCTCTTAAGTGCTGGCCGGCCATCGGTATATTATGACAAGGTCATGTATATCCGATTATAGAGACTAGTTACCAGACATCCGACATGTGCTTCGGACGGGGCAGACACTTATCCAGCCCCAGCCCTAGCACGTGACTATCCGATACTGGGCCGATATACACAATACTACGGTATACTACGCTTGATACAGATCTATATATTCCTGTAAGAATATTTCTGGAGAATTGGGTAGGCATGGCGCTTTGCTAGAAGCCAACCTTGTCTTGTAAATCGGTATAAACGTAGTACGAGGTACTTACGTGTTCGGGTAGTTCGACGACCGTATTTACTGCCAACATATTCGGAGATCTCATGGGTCGCTTCCTGAAGATTCACCAATGATGTATAACTCGCACTTTAATTAATCTAGGATTAATTAGAAGAGAGAGAAAATTAATCTGGTATTAATTGCGGAGATATTTTATCTGGATAAATATTAGTTAAAGAGAGAGAGAACGATTAATTTGGAATTAATCGATAAATAATATATTTGATATATTATTAGAAATTGGATTTCGACGCGAATTAAAATTAGATTTTAATTCGGGCGAACGAATTAATTTAGAATTAATTCGTTAGCGATGTGAATAGTGATTTCGTTAGGCGTAATCATTTAATTACGACGCGACGGAAAATTCGTTAATTTGGAATTAGCAAACCCGAGCCCGTGATTATTTGCGAGCGCATTCGCATTTCGAATTCGAATGCGGCACGCAAGTCAAATCGTGCGTCATATCACTAGTCGCATCAATCGTCAAATCAATGTCACTTTGAGTGATGTGACATGTTGTCACTTGATTGAGTGATTGATGTAGAAGTTGAAAAAGCAACAATTTGCTTTTTACTTTTTGACTTTTGAATTAAAGTATATATATGTTTTATTTAATTTACTTGGTAATTATTATAAACATATATATTAAAGCTTTATCTTCTCTCGCCAACATGCAAGAAACGCACTTCTCTTTTCCCTCTCTTTTCTTCTTCCTCTCCTTCACGCTTGGAACCGATTCTTTCTTGTTTTTTTCTGGTTCTTGCCGAATCAAGAAGAGAATAAAAGAAGAAGACTTAGTGCTAGCACACCATGAGTGATACATAGGTGATAGGGAAACGAATTTGTGAGCTTGGAATCCATTTTTGGAGCTTGAAGCTTGGAGCTTCAATGGTGTCTCCCATGGCCGATTCTTGGAGGAGGAAGCAGCCCCACGCCGTGCAGCAAACCACCATGCGCAGCCCACTGCCGAGCTCCCAAGGGCAGTGCGTTTTTGTTCTTCATTTCATCATAACCCATCAATGTGAGTATGAATTCCGCCTTACTCCTTTGTGTATTCAACTCATTTTTATGCATGTTTGTGATCCTTGGGACTTGATTGAAACTCTACAATGGTATCTTGAGCTATTGGTTGCATAAAACGAATTTAGGGTTCTTGAACAAATTTGGGGCTTTTTGATTTAAGCTTGATTTTGACAAATTGTTTGTTTAAGAATGCTTGTATATGTATAAATTAGAGTTACATGTAATCAATTTGAAGAAAAATTAATTGGATTGATTTTCCCCAATTTGCTTAATGTTGGCCAAAACTTTAATTTGGGTAAACTCAATTTAAGCATCAAATGATTAAATTGTTAGTATAGTATGCTTGAATGAGGTTGAATTGATGTTGTGCATAATCAATTTCATGAAATTTGGTTGGATCCATTTTTCCCCAAATTTTGGGCATAACAAATTTGGGTAAACTTGATTTTGAGCATGTTTAATGAAATTGGATGATTTAGAATGCTTAAATGTTGTTTAATTAATGATTGATTAGATCAATTTGATGAAAAGTGTTTGGAACAATTTTTCCCCAATTTGCTTGTGATGGCCGAATTTGGCAAGCTCCCTAATGTCTTGGTTTTTTGATTTTTTTTTCATTGGATGACTTGCAAATCATTTGGGGATGTTGAATTTATGTTTAATTTGGTTCAATTGGATTGAATTTGATTTGGGCATATTTTTCCCCCCTTTGGCCGAGACACTTGAAGCATGAAATTGGGTTTGATTTTGATTTAATTATGTTGGACATGATTATTGATATTAAGCATGATTAATTGGACAAATTGATGTTTTGGAAACTTTGATTTGGGTAATTAATAATGCTATGCACTTTGTTTAATTGAATTGTAAAATTGGATTTTTGTAATTTAATTAAAATGGGCCTTAAAATTGGATTTGGGTTTTTTAAGTTGTTATTGGGTTTATTGGACTTTGTTGTACAAAGTTGGTTTAGGCCAAAATTGGTTGGATCCAATTAGGCCCAAAACTGCTTCCAAAAGTCCCAAATGCAACTATAAACCTTTAACGTTTAATTGGGCCTAATGGGCCTAAATTAATTTATGGGCTTATGGGGTAACTCCCGGATTGGACTTTGGTGCGGTTTTGACCCGAGTTGACCAAAAGTCCACTCCTTGAAGAAATTAATTAAATGCCCATTGGACTTTAATTAAATTAATATTGGATATTAATCGGGCTTTGAGACCCGTAACGATTAAATTTGGAATTTAAGTCGTAAAGGTTTATTTTATAAAGTGTAAATATTAATTTGGAATTAAATAATGAATTAGAATTAAATGCGTATTAAATTGGATTTAATTATGTAATTTAATTTAATTCGTAGAAATCGTACTTTGAGTACGTGTTCGCAATACGAGTTTGACTCGAACAAAATCAAATCTTTGTTTGAACATTGGATGATCACTAATTATCAAGATTAATTAATTTGATTGATTGATTGATAACATGCTTGTATGAATACATGGTTGTGATGTTTGAATAATGTATATCGGATGAATATTAGTCGGGTGGGGCGATTTTGGAAATTGTAATAAATTTGATTTATTAATTGGACCTGCGAGTCCAGCCTGATCTCCTATTTCTTTGTATTCTCTTCTCACCTATTCCCCTCCATGTAATGAGGTTTCTTTATAAGTGTAGTGTAACGGGTAGAAGAAATATTTGTGCTAGCGGGAGAGAGAAAGTGAGAGATTTGATCTAGGATCAATGTGTAAAATATCCATCCGCATATCATTATTATTTTACATATGCGCTTTATTATGTGTTTAGAATGCATGTTTAAGGGTGTATGATGATGAGACCTTAACAAAGATAATAAATTGGTAACCAATTTGCACGCGAAAAACCCTCGTTAAATATCAAGCGTTTATTTTCCTTCCATTGAGTGATTCTTACTCAAGATCCGAGATTGGCAGGGGTTGTTGGCCAAAGTCAAGCCCTTGTCCATCAAGATGTGTTTTAATCACGAGGCTTTGTTCCATATCGGTGTCGTGTCCAAGTTGTGGTTTGTTGGCCAAAGTCAAGACCACTTCTTGTCCATAGACATTGATTACGAAGCTTCCATGTCAATGGGTCCGTGCTTGACTGGGATCACTAGGTTTGTTGTGCCAAAGCCAAGGCCTAGTTGATTCAGAGGAAAAAGGTTAGGGTATACATTCGATGTATAGGCATATATAAGATATATGTTTGGGACTTGGATGTCCACCTACTGGATCTAGGAGTTGGATGAGATCCAATTGATCTTCGAGATCTACCTAGTTAATTATCATACAATTTGTTGGCCAAAGTCAAGATTGTGTGATATTTAACGGGATCCTAGCCCACTAGGAAACACGGTTTCCCGAGTACTCGACAGAGGGTTAGAGGCTCGATGAAAAATAGTGGGAGGCAAGAATTGAATTTGCAATACTCGTTCAATTACTCGCCATACGCGCTCATTTAAATTATTTCGTCATTAGATTAAATGTTAGTTAGACTAATATTTAAATTGTTGTTTTAATAAACAGTTGGACTGTATTATACTTGATTATATATAATTGGATGGATTATATTAATCAATATATTTGAATTAATTAATTTCAGTTTACAGTTGATTTTATAATTGGATTATAGTAATCAATGTAATTGAGGTTAATTAATTTGGATTATATTTGATTATATAGTTGGACTATTATAATCATTATAATATATATAGTACACTAATCGTTGATTAAATAGTTGGACTATTTTAATCAAGATAAAATGAAAAGTTGGATATTTAAAATATAATCTGGGATTAAAATATTTTAAATGATTTAATATTCAAATTGGGAATAAATAATAGGTTACTTTATTTAATAAAATAACTTATTATACCTTAAGCCCAAAATTAAGCAAAAAGTAGAGCGTAAAATCTTTGGAAGATTTATGTGATGATGACTTTAATGCTTAATTTAATATACTTGTCATAAATCTAATTTTAGATTTAAGAAGTATTAAAATTGCAATTTATAATTCTTGGAGAATTAATTGACTATTCTAGAGGAGATAAAGTCAAAGTTTGCAATTGGGCATGTAGCACGAGGTGCACATCGTTTCGATATACTAAAAACCCAAGGCTTGACCTAAGGTTTATGAAATATTGAAAAGGATAATTGACATATCCCAAAGTGACTACCATTTGGATATGGCAGACACGAAGGAATTAAAGAAAGGGCAAGGCTCTTACTTTAAAAATGTTTTTCTTAGTTATGTTCACAGCTAGTATTGAAATTAGATTTTAAATACTTAGTGTGGTACGTAAAATATATGTTTTGATGTTCAGAATCTGCTTTGAGCAGGATACTGACTTCAAGCCGAGATTTCTCTGCGAATCGGAAACGGGACGAAAGTCGCTGTTTCGACCGTAGATACCTAATTTTTAGGAACTACCCTTCGGGTGTGTACTTAAATTAGGAACTGTTATAATGTAACTAGTTTGACTAGAGACATTGTCTCTATATCAGTGTTTAATCCATTGTGGATAAACCTTTATATTCTAGAACAGTAAGTGTTTTATTATATAAAGATGATACTGAGATAAATACATTAGATGTAAATAACAGAATTTATATTTTGAATATAATTAAATCTCAAACATATAAAAAGACAAATAAATAGCTCAAATTGATTTGATCAATAGAGACTTATTTCTGGCATTGTTGTCTAGGACGCAATTAAACTAGACTCGTATATCCACACTTTTGAAGAGTGGTACTAGGACTGATTTGACTATTCAAATAAAGTCTACGAATCTAGTTTGTTAGGTAAAGTACCTAAAACACTGTTTACTTGGTAATAGTGTAAGAGCCACCGATCTGTTAGCCCTATTCATGGTGAAGTTAGTGGGCCCATATCTAGCTAGGCTAGATGTGAACATGAATATTTCGTGACCTTAACGGATGTGGCGTCACGTTATGGTTATGTGTTTCTTTTGAAGAACACAAATCAGAAACTTTTAGAGTTTCGACACGAAATAGACAAACAGATCGGCTATAGTATTATACCGTC
>SKCR01037071.1:0-13942 GCA_019454045.1 Zanthoxylum bungeanum
ACTTAACATTAATAAGGATCGCACAACGTATGAGATTTCTTACACAATTTTAATCTTTCCGCTACTCGAATCTAGAGTAAATTTACCGTTATATAAAGATTTTTTAACACTAGTATCGTAAGAATAATTTGTACCCATTATGCTCCTAAAAACTTTTCGTCAACATAAAAATTAGATCATTTTTTCCTGAAACATTTTACTGCAAAATATGCTGGTACTTCATTTTACTATGCGTAGCTCCAAGAAGCTTTAAAATGATGTAGATTTGGCAAGCAGTGACCTGCAGTTTCCGGATAAAAGAGCTTCCGCAGCTTGTTATATTTATCCTCGTCAAAGCCGCGTGCTTTCATGAGTTTCTTTTGCTTGGCCTTGAATCTGCGGGAGAAGTAACCTTCAAAAGTAGGCTCAGTGGACGTCCTTATAAAGAACCCGTAGCCTAGAGCAAAATGAAGTGATGTGACAAAGAAGCAAATGGGTTCCATCACGTCCCAGCTGAGTTCCCAAAAAGTGAGCCTCATGAACCCAAGTGTTTGCGCCGCTAAAAAACCTAACCCACAATACAGCTCCCCTCGAACCAGGGCCTTAGCCTTCTGGTCAATTATGGCCTTTTGCATTTCCATTCTCTCCAGCTCTTTTCTTCTTGGATCATTTGGGGTTGCTACTGTTTCAGAAATTATGCTTTCCATGGATTTTGCCACCTGTAATCATTACAATAAATTGGAACATTTATTAAATTTAAAAATTCAACTGAAACTGCATGGGCAATAACATTACATTAGTATTCAATTATAGCGTATGAAAGAGGTTAGCATGCTACTCGCACGTGCGATAGAATGAGACGTAAAGTGCTTTAATTCCCTAACGTTACTTGCAACATCACACCACTAAGACAAAGCTAAACAAACGCTTTTATTTTATTTTTTTTATTTCATTTTCCTCTTATGCCCATAACCATAGATCCATGTTTTTGGGTGTTAATGTCTCTAAAAGATAATGTCGCCGGTCATCAAATTACGTCGTCTTTTAATCCAAAGTCAGTACCGTATGGCTGAAGGGGATAAGGAATTAATTTTAACATTAAACATGCAACTTAAATAATTAAATATGTAAATTCTGATAATTAATATGAAATTTTTAAAAACATAAAATTAGTTTCATATTAATTGGTAAAATTTACATATTTAATGATTTAAATTACATGATTAAAATAGCATGTTTGTACCTTGGGTACCATAGTAGTGACCATGATGTATAGATGTACTTAGATTTTAATATAATATGATTATAATAAAAAATCAATTCTCAAATTTCAAAGGTAATATGTAGATTTGGTCACGGTTCGGTTATACGGTTTTAGGAAGCTAGAGCCGTCGAACTGAACCAGAATCGAATCGAACTTTAATTGGAACCAAGTGGAATTGTAATTTTACGTTTTCATCCGATTCGGTTATGATTCTGAGCCGGAAATGTGACCGGATTATTATGCATATTAAAAAATCTGGAAAAAAGGAAAAAGGTGTATACCTGCTCCGGTTGTAGAAAAACTATGTTGCCTAAAACGATGACGTTTCCGGACTGATCCAACAATTTTGCGAACTCAAGCCCTTGATTTTCATTTTCACAGCTGTCCACGCAGATACGAACAAACTCGTCATAAGAAATCGAACTCTTTTGAGTCTCTCTCAGCTTCAGTTTCAGCTTCTCCACTTGCGACAGCCTCAACAGTTTCCTCGCGTCGTCGACCGTTAATCCGTACAGAGAATCTCTCGCCGTCTCCGTCGCAGTCCCTTCCGCCGGCGTCGGATCCGGAACTGACGGCGCAAGGCCGTCGAACCGGAGACGATCTCCGGCAATGTTAATATTCCTCAGTTTCTCTCTAAGCTTCTCTCCGACAGGCACCGAGAGGAACTCCGGGAATCTCGACGCCGATTGGTTGATGGCTCGCCGTTGGAGGAATTTACGGAAAAATCCTTTCTCGTTAGATTCCGGAGACGTTATGTATTCACGGTGGAAGCTTGTTTTAACGGCATTTGGAGGGACGAGAGTGTGAGGTGAGGGTGAGTGTTCTAGACTTACAGCCGGTGACCAAAGTCTGTAACCGTAACTGTAACTCTTGTTGCTCAGGCTCTTCACGAGCTTTTTACGAAGCGACATTGAGGAGTTGGAGAGAGAGAGAGAGGGTGGGGTCCGATGATTCAGGACTTGTTTGGTTTGAGGAATTAACTTGGAAGGGGGAGCGGTATTTATAGGATCCAAAGATAGAGGAGAATCTTGAGTTTTTGAGAATCTGAATTCTGAGAGGGTAAATTAGCGATATGAATCTTCTTAATTACTCGTAAGAACGGTAGAGATTCTGGAACTCTGAATTTAAAACAGTAGATATTTTTTTTAACCCGTAATTTTTAAAAAGATTTATTGCTTTTTTTTACTTTCTCATTTATGGAAGAAAAATGATAAGAGAGGACGCGTGGCTACGTTTGATTGCATGTGTTGCTCACGGCAACCAAATTTGCATAATTGAAGCGATTTTTATGGGTTTGGAAAATGAGGTCACGTGTGCTTCCATTCTTTTCAAAAAGACGAAATCACCCCTAGCGGATAGCGGTGAAGAAAGATTTTCAGCCATCATTTTGAAAAAAGAAAAATAATTATTTTTTTGAAAAAAAAAAAACTATTTCGTTCAATGTAATAAATATGATTGATTTCCTTTCTAGTTTGGCCACTGTTAGAATACTTGTGGTGTTTAGAGCGCCAATTCGAATAATATATTGTACATTATATTATATTATTTATTAATAAAATAATTACAGTTTTATTTCAATCATGATAATGATAATTATTATATCATAATGCATATATGTTTGATATATAAATATGTTGAGAATGACATCGATATTAAAATAGTCATGTAATAATACTTGACATTGAGTGGTACTACATTGAGATAATATTACTATTGTAGACTATTTTTAAAGTAAATATTATTAATCGTTGGTTTTGGAATGCGGTCGAATTTCTATAACCTAGAGGATTATCACATATCGTATATTGGAATTGGAGTTCTAATGGTTTAACCCGATGTACCATGAGAGAGTAAAACTCGTATAGACAAGTGGGTATTTGTTGGAGCGAATATTGAATGACTCATAGGTGATTCTTAATAGTTGGAAGTACACACCACTGTCAATAGGAATCTCCTCGAGTCGAGTAGCATATGTGATCATTTGACTATATCATAGCATTGATTTTATGTGTGGACATGTCGACAATATGAGATGTGCGCCTCATAAACTTGACGGTGTAATCTATGTTTCATAAACACAACTCGGATAGCCTACGACAAATAGATTTTTAAACATATGTGATGACCTCGAGTTATATAGTTCAGAAATGTCGTTTTTGTTCTTCGCGAATTCGGAGGTGACCGAATTATGTAGATATAGACTAGGCTTATTTGACGAATGCTTCTGGACTTAGAGAGTCCCACAATATGAAGTGTACTCATTGAGCACTTGGGGTAGCTGATAATGTTTGATAATAAATAATATTTGATATTATAATTATCAATTAAAATAATTAAGTGTTATTGAATAACATTAATTATTTACTTTGATCCAATTAGATTAATTAGATTAATCCTAAATCACACAAGGGCTTTATTATAATTTCATAAACATCTTTACCGTTGGAGGATATTTTGTTAATTATAAAATATGTAATAATAAGTGTATTTGACTTGATTTAATTGGATTAAATCAAAGTGGTAGATAATGAGCTAATCAATTGGTTAAACTTTGTCTAGATTTAATTGGATTAATCAAAGTGGTAGACAAAATTGATTAGTCACACCAAATTATACATATTTGGACAGATAAGATTAAGTCAATTTAAAAGTTGATTAGAACTTTTATTAATTAAAAATTACATAAGCTCCACTATAAAAGGCAAGCTTGAGCAAGTTTTTAATCAAGCAAGCATAAGGCAAAATATAAGAAAAATTAGCCTAAAGAAGTGTTTAAAGAAGTTTTGGAAGTTTTCTACATTTTTTAACAATGAGAAGGGAGATTATATATTTGGTTCAAGCTTACTAGGTAAGTTTGATCTTCTCTAATAAGTTATGTTTTTGTATTTGATACATGATAACATAGCTTGAAGTTGAATTAGGTTAATAAATTGTGTATGAATTTTTTGGAAGCATAAACACAATATACTTGTGATTGAATACAAAATGTTCATGTTGGACATGAACTTAAAATTAGAGTTTGGAACTCTAGATAAAAGCCTAGAGCTATGACTACCATTATAGAATCACTTGACCACATTTGAGTGACATAGAATTATTCATGAGTCACTTCTTTATGGGATTCTAATTTGGTTTGTATTTTAGATTTAAAATTTACGCATGTGCGTATTTTGAATAAATTTATGTTTTTGTAAAAATATTTGATATTTTAAAAAATATTATTTTATTTAATAACATGTGTTGATGTTCATAACATGTTTTATAACAGATGTTGATTTTAAGAAAATTTAGATTTAAAATTTACGCATGTGCCTATTTTGAATAAATTTATATTTTTATAAAAATATTTGATAATTTAAAAAATATGATTTTGTTCTATAACATATGTTGATATCGGTTTTGATGTTAAAAATTAATTTTGGGTGTTTGGAAGTGTTTAGGGATGGTTGAAAGTAAATTGGGTAAAATACCCGATTTGCACAAGCTTTCTGTTTCCAGAGAGCTGATACTTAAAGGAAAATTAAAACAATATGTGTGTGCTGGGTGCTACAGTGAGCGCGCACTGTAGCACGCGCATTAAATTTTGTTTCTATCCGTTCTTGAGTTTCCAGACTCTGATTCAGCCCCGATTGTTTTTCTATATACTCGTAATGAAATATAGTATTCCATTAAATTATTTAAAAATACACCCATACTTGATATCCATGGGTTAGACCCACTTTCACTGCGCGAAGCACCGATCCGACCCCAGGAGTTCCACAACTGCCCTAGCAGAATGGTATCATCACATGTCTTAACCATGCAACGCATGTATTTGAATCTATATCTCTGAAATTTTAATTTTATTATGCATAAGTCATATTGGATATGCATTTCATGTTTTATTTTATTTTTTATTTTGACCCAATCATGTTAATGATTTGATTGTCATAAATCTCATGTGATTAGGTGATTACTTTATTTTAAGTAATAGTTTTAATAATGTTGGAACATTATTGGATGATCTGTCTAGTCAATACATAGATGAATGAGTTCTTACTACTTTTGCCAAATACCGTCATTATTGTGAGGGTGTACTTACAAAGCTCATTTGTGCACATTGACAAGTATACACCTAGAACACGTCTCAATCCATTATCACCTTTATTATGAGGATAAGAAACAATTTAGGACCAAACTTAGGAGTCACGTGAATGTGATTGACCTTTGAGGTCTACCTAATGTGTTTATGAAGGCCAAAATCATCATTATTGTGAGGCTGTAGTAAATGTCATGAGATTCACTTCTCGTTATGAAATTTGATTGTCAAATTTTTATTTTTCCGTTAAGGGAGATTACAAAATTACGTAAAATAGTGGGAGTGCACTAATAGATTTAAAATCCATAATCGTATTACTGTTTTTATATTGAAATGAAAATATTATACTAATGTTTAATTGTTGCCTTGTAGATGGTTATCGCAAATACATTAGCGTGACTTTTGGATTCTAATAAATTAAAAGGAGCCGAGAACTATTTTAAGTAGGAAATGAACATCTACATTGTCTTGGAGTTAGAGAAGTTGAGCTATGTGACGCTCAATCAATTGCCTTTTGAAATCGATCATGATTCCACTCCCGAAGACCAGGAGACTTTTGAAAAATGGAGGGTGATAAGCTAAGGGTGAAATCCTACATTTTAGGATCGATAGTTTCAGATTTGCTCAGACAGTGCGTATAAGTACCTGATGCTTGGAGCATTATGAGAACACTCAATGAGTTGTTCGAATCAAATCAAGAAATTGAAATATATCGAAGGTCTAAGAAATTATTCCATATTACGCTTAACGATGGAAGATCAATCAACATTCATGTTTTGAATATGATAGACCAGATCCGATATTTAGAATGATATGACATTAGGATCGATGAACGACTAGGCTGAAATTTGATTATATCTTCTTTGCCTGGTACTCACGCTGATTTTATGTTAAATTTTCATATGTATTTGATGCAAGTCAGTTATGAAGAACTATATAACATGTTACGCACGACGAAATATGATTTAGAGAAATTCAATCCCACTTTGTACCTCCATGGTGGAGCAAGGTCTTCAAAGACTTTTAGAAATTCGAAGAAAATCAAAATGGGAAAGAAGAAGATATCAAAGAGAGACTGCAAGAAGTACAAAACTACAAGATCGCATGTTGCTCGTGATGCATGTCTACAATGCAAGAAGTATGGACACTAAAAGAAAAGTTATCCCGAGCTAAAAGGAAAGGCATGATCCTCAGGTACGCTTTGTATTTTTCATATTATTGACATCTCATTAGCATTAGATGCAAATAGTGGATGAGTTTTAGACACCGACAGTTTCATACTATTGACATCTCATTAGTCTTAGATGTAAATAGTGGATGTGTGTTAGACACTGGCAGTCTGACTCATATTTACAACTCCATGCAGGTCATGAGGGTTAAAAGAATGCTTAACAAAAAAGATCCAGCTTAAAGTTGGAAATGACGAGACATTGGATGTCAAAGCCATATGAACCATTGTTCTAGATCTCCCTAATGGATGTATATTATTTTTAAATGACTGTTATTATGTACCATCTCTTATCAGACATATAATATCATTACCGATATTGGATAAAGAGGGATACAAAATAATCATTAAAGATAATACTTTGTGTTTATATGATAAAGATAACTATTTGATATGTTATTGTTCTTTATCTGATGGTCATTATGTTTTGGAAACATATCGAGATGTCTTTAATATAGAGAAAAATACAAGTAAAAGATCTGAATTAAATAATACTGAATTATGACATATGAGATTGGGCCAAAATAGGTGTTAGACGCATATCAAAATTGGTTAAGGATGGTTTGATTGAAGATCTTACCTTAGATCCTTATCTGATTTATGTGACATGTATCCAAGGGAAAATGATAAAGACCATATTTCTTGGTGTTGAACACCGCGCTAATGATTTATTGGAGCTAGTACACAGTGATGTGTGTGGTCTATTAAATCATACCGCTCATGATGGTTCCATATACTTCGTGACTTTCACGGATGATAAGTCAAGATATGTATATGTCTATTTGATGAGACATAAATTAGAAACATTCGAAAAGTTCAAAATATTCCGAAAACGAAGTAGAGAAATAAACCGGTAAATTCATCAAATGCCTACGATCAGATTGAGGTGATGAAATCATGAGTGAAGAATTCAGAAGCTATTTAAGGGAGAATGAGATTCTCGCCCAATATAGCCCATGGGGAAAGCCTCAACACAATGATGTGTCTGAGCGGAAAAATCATACTTTAATGGATATAGAACTTTTATTTATTAAAAATTACATAAGCTTCACTATAAAAGACAAGTTTGAGCAAGTTTTTAATGAAGCAAACATAAGACAAAGTATAAGAAAAATTAACCTAAAGAAGTGTTGCTTTGGAAGTTCTCTATATTTTTCAACAATGATGAGAATATTAGATATTTGGTTCAAGCTTAATATGTAAGTTTGATCTTCTCTAATAAACTATGTTTTTGTATTTGATACATAACAATATAGCTTGAGGTTGAAATTAATTTAATAAATTGTGTATGAATACTTTGGAAACATGAACACAATATGCTTGTGATTGAGTAAAAAATGTTCATATTAGACATGAACTTAAAATTAAAGTTTGAAATTTTAGATAAAAGCTTAAAGGTATGACTAAAATTATAGAATCAATTGACCACCTTTAAGTGATTTAGAATTATTCATGGGTCACTTCTTTGTAAGATTTTATTTTGATTTGTATTTTAGATTCAAAATTTACGCATGTGCGTAATTTGAATAAATTTATGTTTTTGTAAAAATATTTGATATTTTAAAAAATATGATTTTGTTGTATAACATGTGTTGACGTTGGTTTTGATGTTAAAAATTAATTTTAGGTATTTGGAAGTATTTAGGGAAGATTGAAAGCAAATTGGACTCCGATTCAGCCCCGATTTTTTCATATGTACTCGGTATGAAATATAGTATTTCATTAAATTATTTAAAAATATACACATGCTTGATATTCACGGGTTAGATCTATTTAAACTTATAAGACATCAATCCGACCATATGAGTTTCGCAACTGCCCCAACACATGAGCAATAGAAACCCATGAGTATTTTGATTTTCTTTTTAATATATTTTTTCTTAAGCTTAACGTTGGATCACTTTAAAAACTGATACAACGATGAGATATCCAGGGTATGTAATGAAATACACCGTTCTAGTTTTGATTTATTTATTTTGAAACATAAAGAACCTATAGTTGGCATGTTACATCCACTAGAATCTAATGTTTTGATTGTATCAAAATATCTGCTGTGGCTTAGATTTTATATTTCATGGTGTCACAGACATGCAATGTGGTAGACATAATTTTATTTTTAAAAAAGTGATTAAAATTTAATTTCTCATGTAATATTAGTCGGTTAATTATATTATTATTTTAAAAATAAAATATAAGAAATTATGAAATCAATATCGAGCTTGGGTTTGGGAATAGGCAGTTTACTCATGGAGTCATGGTCTACTCATGCCCATCGAACCCATATGAACTTATTATTTATCCTATTAATATTAAAACTAAAAATAACTAAAATTAAACAATTGGTGTAGATGAGAGATGGTCAAACTAAATAAAATTAAAATAGAAAATTAAAATTACTTGAGACGACTTTATGAGAATGGGAATTTAAGGTTATAATTTCACCTAAGCTTGCGAATAAGTTTTTGTGCACTTTTTTATCCAATTGAATAATTAACATGGGTTATTAACCTAGAATACTAAGTTATCTACAAGTATCTTCTGATGGTATGGTAAAAACGCCTAACTTAATTTAATTACTTATATTCATATGATATTTAAGTCAAGTTAAACTCATTAAGACAAAGTTCTAATATTAGCTATGCATGCCCTATATGTATATCCCTATCATGCATTTTGTTATGCCACTGTTTGAAATTTGATCCACCAAATTTATCCGGTTTCTCTCCATGAACGACTAGTACTGTAATATTTTCACTAGCCATGTGTAACTAGAAACTAAAACAATAGCTAATAAATCTACAAAAGACAAATCACACAAAGATCAACCGTTTGATCCTGTTTATGTGTTACACTAAGAGTTCACTTGTTATTATTTTGGACAATGGTACCAAATAACATAAGTCCTTGAATTTGTGACTAAAATTTCTTATGATAGGTGAACAAAGGAAAATTCACAGAGGGGTGAGAGGGGGAGGGGGGGGGGGGGGGGGGGGGGTCCAGTGTAACCACTTAAATCCCTGCCCACTTAGGCTTTTATCGCATTGGTGACATAATTTCCTTAATCACTTTCTCAATAGAAGATCTTAGACATTCAATCTTTAGTGTTACACTTTAAATTTCAGCCAGAAGTACAATTTTTTTTAAAAAAAATATGTATATATATAATTCAATCAAGTTTTGATGAAATTACTTATGTATAACTACACTTTTAACTCTCAACCAAATATGCAACAAATAATTAATAAACCAGATTAAATAATATCAACTTTATCACATAATCAATTAGGTGTATGCATGTGATAATTAAACACCCTAATATTAACTAAAACCTACACTACCAAGTTTATAAAAGTTCAGTATATGATTTTACTAAGTTAATATTACACTATGCATATATTCAACTTATGTCTATATTATAATTTTTTAATCGAAATGTGTATTATACATGACAATTATCAAATTAATATATGTTTTTAATAGATTAATCTAAGTTAATGTTATTATTCCAAATCTGGAAAAATTCCAGGTAAGACTTGTGTTAGTGACACGTTCGTTCAGCCGTCGAATGAATCTTTCCATAGAGTTCATGTTCGTATAACGTTTGATAACGTATTTGAACGATCATTTACATAGAGCTTGCGTTTGAGTGGCGTTTAATAACGCGTTCGAACAAAAATACGGAACACTGAGTTTTTTCTTATATGTTTGTCAGACGTTCGAATGTCCCTACATAATTTTCATGCACATAATACATTTTCTAGAGAAAAGAATAACAAAACATGCAAAAATCAGTGTTAACAACACATGTGGGCTAATAAGTTCTTAAAATTGTTGAACGGATGTGTTAGTAATCATTTTATAATATGCATATTTAGTCAAAATCATCAACTTTCTATCATGCAAGCCATGAATAAAACATAAAGATAAAGACTTATAAAAATCTGGAAATTATTGAAGAAGACGAAGAAACTTAATTCAAGTCGAGATGCCTCTGTCCTTAAGAACTTGTTAGCCCCCGCCTTGGTGCTATATGAATTTGTTGTAGTTACCATTCTCCCATGATAACTTGGTTGCATCTTGTAAACCGAACATTAATTTATTCAAGAAGTTAAACTTAGAATAATGGTCAAAACTCTCAAAAACTCTAAACTTCAACTTTCTAAGTATGTAAGTATGTGGTTGATTGAATGAATGAAAATGAACCTAAAGATCCATTTTTATAGACATGAATGAGTGTCTTTGTGGGCACAATTTAGTTTTGTTGACGGGTGATTTTCGTCCCAGGGGCAGTTTCGAGATAACCCTCCCGAGACAATCCTCATTCAATCTTGAATTTGTTTGGTTATGGGGAGACCAAAGACAAATACAGCAAAAGGCGAAAATAAACACACAAAGTCGACAAGGAGAGTTTTAACGTGGTTCGGAGGAGCGAGTCCAGCCTACGTCCACGGGCACGAAGTGGTAGAGGTTGTTTTATTACCAAAACTAACTCGGTCGACCAGTTTGGGGAGAGGTCTTAAATGAAATCGAGCTGTTTGCCTTTCAGATCTTTACAAGCGGTGCTCATGCTTTTTTTTACAAATTTCACTATCTATTTTTCTTATCCCCTATAAACGAATCTAATTTCTCTTTATATACCCATAGATTACAACACTGTTCCCATGATCTCATGACGTTTTCTGCGTGATTCCCGGCTGATTGATAGGTTCTCTGCCCCAAAACTATCGTCACCGAAAGTGATTCTGTCATCTGACGGCTTATCACATCACTCTGCCTTATCTTCTGCCACACACAATACAACAATGCCAACCTGTAAAATGCCATCGAACAGTGGCACATGTCAAATAGAAAAGCCCAAACTACCCTGATCACTCGTCAGTTCTCCATGAGGTCGGTCAAATGATCTACCGAACTGCCCAAACTGCTTGCGTCCCAACCCTGACTGTCCGACCCATCTGTCGTGGTACCGAAGGTGAAACAGAACTGAGTTGAGCTACCGGGCTCTTATGGTCGGTCTCCGCACTGATGCGGTCGGTCTATGAATTTATACCATACAATGTGCTCTAGTCGGTCAGATCCAGGAAACCGAGTCTGAACTCTAAGTCTGGTTGAGAAAAAGCCAATACCCTCCGAGTACTGGTCCTCTCAATGAGGAAAACTTCCTCTCTGCTCTCGCCGAACTGTTCAGATACCTTAGTCCGAAAAATCACTATCAACATCTGTCCCCTAGTTCTCGGTTCCAACGAGTGTGTGAGTTGGTGCCGGGAACTATAAAATTGGGAGTGTGATATCAATCAATTGTTGGTCGGATTCAGGACCAAAATAAGAAACTACCTCAGCCCTCAAGTATATTATCCTCAGTCATCTTCATGTGCTCGGTCACTAAACAATTCTGACGTCTTCTCAAACGTCTCTCCAATTCGAAGAAAATGTCCATTTTACCCTTCTGGTAGCCGTCTCTCGAGAACCGTAAGCCATCACATCTTCTTAAATGCCCATCAAATCACCTCTAGGGTTTTGCCCGAGCGTGACACTTGTCAAACATCAGTGGTCCTCCCGCTAAAAATCCAAACCAATCGACCGTTCACGAGGCAACCGAAAAGTTTTCAATCCCAACCGTTCATTTCATTCTGAGTAGATGGAGCCTGAAGGCGACACGCGGTGCACATCCGAAGATTCTCCCTGATCTAACGGCAAAAAATGCTACGAGCTGACTATAAGAATGCAAAGCAACGCTTCTTTCTCCCCTTTTTACGAAAATCTGAATTCTCAAAGTGCAAGAGCTTCCTCGTTCCTGAGACCAGTAATTTTCAAGCCCGACCAGATCAACCGCCAACACATCTACTCAAAACAAGTAAGTTTCTGCTCTACCTCCCTATTTCAGTTTCTGTAAGCTATTATAACTGTTTGTGGATTGCAAATGCTTATTTACTTGTTACTGCTTGTTCTTCTGAATCTGAATGTGAGAAGAAATCTTGACCTCGACAAATTTGAATCCGGTCATGAGGGGAATGCTCTGTCCCTCAGTCGACGGTAATCCACCCGATAGGACACAACCCAACCCCGAGCTGGCAAAATGATTGGCTCCAGGGGAATGTTACCTACCTGGACCAACAAGAAGCCGGCCATAGGGGAATGCTCCGTCCTCATGCCGATGGTGTGCACTCGGTGGGACGTAACCCGACCCTAATATGATGAAATACTTGGCTCCAAGGGAATGTTACCTCATCGGACCAACCAGAAGACGGTCATAGGGGAATGCTCTGTCCCGATACCGATGATGTACACTCAGTGGGATGTAACCCGACCCCGAGGTAATAGAAGTACTTGGCGCCGAGGGAATGTTACCTCCCCGGGCCAATAATGAGTAGGCCATGTGGGAGATGCTCCGACCCCATGCCGATGATAAGCCTCTCGGTGGGACGTAACCCGACCTTGAGGTGGTGGAACATAACAGACTCAACGGAACAAATCTAGCCCCGAGCTGGTGGAACATAACAAACTCGGCGGAACAAATCTAGCCCCGAGCTGGTGGAACAACAGTCTAGATGGAATGAATCCAGCCCCGAGCTGGTGGAACATACAGACTCGGTGGAACGAATCCAGCCCCGAGCTGGTGGAACAACAGACTCGGCGAAACGAATTCAGCCCCGAGTTGGTGGAACATACAAGCTCGGCGAAACGAATTCAGCCCCGAGCTGGTGGAACATACAGACTCGGCGGAACGAATCCAGCCCCGAGCTGGTGGAACATACAGACTCGGTGGAACGAATCCAGTCCCGAGCTGGAGGAATATTTAAGACTTACATGAGGGAATATTTTCAACCTCTGAGGCTTTACAGATCCCGGTACGGGCGTCCCCTTGCCTGTCATCGGCGAAAAATAAAAATAGAACAAGATAAAATTAACAAAAATGGAGGTGACTTAGCACATACTCCACACAAAACCCGAAAAGAATAACAACTTGCTGGCCCCGAGGCAACGCCCTACCCAGTGCCTCCCAAAACACAATTCTGAATCTTACGGATCGGTGAGCGGCTGAGACCCTGAGGGCAGAAACCTCCCCATTCCATGCTTTTTCTGATCCGAGGTGGTTAGGCAGATACCCCACGGGGGAAGAAGACACCCCGTGTGTGCCATCTCTTAGGTGTTTCTCAACGGGACTCACCAGCCGACTCGTAGGGGAAGAAATCTCTCTAGGTCCGGTTTACCCGAGACTCCTGCAATCAAGGGGCCGTTTGGCCATACCCAAGCCAGGTATACCCAAGCCAGGTGGTCTGATGGTTCTCAACGTGATTCACCAGCCAACTCGCAGGGGAAAAAACCTCCATGTGTCTAAAAAATGAGAGTCATAGGGTAGTAACGCTCCGGTCTCGGGGGTTTGATAATGACA
>SKCR01037072.1:0-14824 GCA_019454045.1 Zanthoxylum bungeanum
TTTGGATCCATTTGGACCATTTATCATGGGATATGGGCTTGTTGGGCCATTTAAACTGGAACAAGAACACATCTTATGACGATTGGGCCAAAAGGCCTTCTAAATAACAGTGGGCCATTTTATGATTGTGTTTGAATATATTCATTTGGATTTAGTTGGGCCTCTTTGCCATAAGACATGAACTTGTTTGGCCATTTAAACTTGGGACGGGTTCACTTCTATGACAGTTAGCCCAAAAAAAAAAAAAAAAAAAAAAAACTTCTTTCTAAAATGATGATGGGCCGATTTGTGTGCAAATTTTAAATAGTTGATATATTCTTTCGTGTATCACATGCATATCATGCATCACATGCACCTCATGCATACATGCACCATGTTAACTCCCTTTTGATTTAAAAGCCATCATAGATGCATGTTGGTTAGGGAAGATGACAGACTTGTCAAAGACCAAGCAGCCACCAAGAATACTGGCAGAAGACCTAGCTCAATGGGATAGGAAACCCATCATGCATGCATGCATACCGTAACCCATTTTTGCATCCCTTTTGTGTTTGTTCTGTTTGTAATAACAGGTTTCAGAAGAGAAAAAGAGAAAGCGGCAAAGACAAGACAACCAGAATCAGTAACATATGAGTAGTAGTTTTGGATGAGTCCCAGGGTCGAGCCCACATCGTCAGAGTGTTGGAATGAATCCCGGGGTTGAGCCCATGTCAGCAATTTCAGAAATGAGTCACAGGGGCGAGGCCCGTATCTGTATCAGTCTGGGGGCGAGGCCCATATCAATATTCAATTTAGGGTCGAGGCCACATCAGCAGAATTTTGGAATGAATCCAGGGAATGAATCCCAGGGCCGAGGCCCACATCAGCAGAATTTTGGAATGAATCCAGGGAATGAATCCCAGGGTCGAGGCCCACATCAGCAGAATTTTGAATGGATCCAGGGAATGAATCCCAGGGCCGAGGCCCACATCAAACACAGTTTGGGATGAATCCCGAGGGTCGAGGCCCACATCAGCATCAATCTGGGGGCGAGGCCCATGTCAGTAGCAGTTGGGGCCGAGGCCCACTTCAACATCAGTTTTGGGGATGAGTCCCAGGGTCGAGGCCCACATCAAACACAGTTTGGGAATGAGTCCCAGGGTCGAGGCCCACATTACATCAGTATCAGCATTGCCGGGTATGGCATTCTGGGGGCGAGGCCCATATTACATCAGATCAGTTCTGCCGAGAATGGCACTCCGAGAATGGAGATATGGTCCGGGAATGGACAGTTCGAGAATGAACAAGCCGGGAATGGCAATCCAAGAATGGAGCAGAGTTCAAGAATGAACAAGCCGGGAATGGCACTCCAAGAATGGAAGCACGGTTCGGGAATGAACCACCTCACAGTAACGGTTCGGGAATGAACCACCTTATAGAACGGTCCGGGAATGGACCACCTTACAGTAACAGTTCAGGAAAAAAGCCTGCATCTAGTTCGGTTCAGGAAGAAAGCCTACAAACTCGGGAATAAAGCCCACATTCAATACAGTTCGGGGACAAAGCCCACAGTTAACACAGTCAGGGAACAAAGCCCATGGGAAGAAAGCCTCATATCAATATAAGTTTGAGAACAAAGCTCAAGGGGAATAAAGCCTCATGTCAGTACAGTTCGGGAATAAAGCTCGGGAGGAATAAAGCCTCATCTCAACAGTTCGGGAATAAAGCTCGGGAGGAATAAAGCCTCATCTCAACAGTTCGAGAATAAAGCTCGGGAGGAATAAAGCCTCATCGCAACAGCTCAGGAATGAGCACGCCGGGAATGGCACTCCGAGAATGGAGATATAGTCGGGAATGGATAGTACGGGAATGGACAGCTCGTGAATGAGCACGCCGGGAATGGCACTCCGAGAATGGGATATAGTCCGGGAATGGACAGCTCGGGAATGAGCACGCCGGGAATGGCACTCCGGGAATGGAGATCGGTTCGGGAATGGACCAAACACGGTGACAGTTCGGGAATGGACTTCATCAAATCACATCACAGCAACACTCCGGGAATGGAGATCGGTTCGGGAATGGCCACACCGGTGACAGTTCGGGAATGGACTTCATCACATCATATCACAGCAACACTCTAAAAATAGAGCACGGTTCGAGAATGAACCAGGGGTCGCAGCACCTCACCACCAATCAACTCAACTCGACACATGGTAAGTAAAGTGGCAGCTGGCGAGCCAGGTAAGTAGAAATGCATTGCATAACTTTGATAGGATTGTCACTGTTGCACATTACACAAGTCCCATCAAAGTGGGGGCGACTGTAGGCACTGCATTTTTACGCATAAAACCCTATGATGAGTCTCATTTTGGAGACACTACCTTTTAAGTCACGGAGGTCACGGGAAACGGACATCGGAAGGGGAAATTCAGAATAAACAAGGTTCACTGTTTTCGTTAGTTCTGCGTTCGTGTTTACGTTTGAACGTCAAACGGATTGCAGACGTTCGTGCCGCGTTCGAGGAAGCGTTCGAACGGTGTCGGTAATTCTGGTTTTGCTGCTAGCCTCACATCCAGCCCAATAGCCCCCTAAAGCCCATAAAACACATCCCAACTTAAATAAATAAATATTAATTAAAACATTAACTAAATAATATAATAACTAAAATAATTAAATGATTAAATAAAACATATACCAAACATAAATAAACAATTACCAACTTAAACTAAAATCATGCCTAAATTAAACAAATCACACACTAAATCAAAATATAATCATGCCTAATTAAAATCAATCAACCAATTATATTCCCAATCTAATAAGATTATTCCCAAATCTAAAATATTGTATTCCTAATCCAAGCCAATCAAATATTCAACCTTCCCTATCTAGCCAAGATTTGTCCCCCTCAATTTGACTTCCTTAACCAACCAATCAAATCTTTGACTTCCCTTAACCAAACCAAATCAAATCCTTGACTTCCCTTAACGAAACCAAATCCAATCCCTTTCCTTGTCAAACCCAACCCTTTGCCTATAAAAAGAAGCCTTCACCAACCTTCTCTAGGCTAGAGTTTTAGTCCTTAGTTGGTCCCCTAGTCCCCTAGTCCCTAACTCATACACAACACACATAAAAATTACAGGAGGAACACACCCAAGGAAACAATAAGCAAAAGATAAAGAGGAAAAGGCAGCGAAACCACAAGGAAATAATAGCAAAAGATAACGAACGAGAACAGTGAACCAGTGAACCAGGAGAGTTGCGGGGCATCCCCCCTTTCGACGATCGTGTACCGTACATCCGAGAGATGATTTAAAAGGTTAGACCTGAGGGTACCTTTTCATTAGTTTACATTCGTTTTATTATTATTATTGCATTCTATTCGCATGAGAGTCGTTTATGGAAGCATGTTGTGGCTTGAATGAAATGGAAGAGTGTCGTCTCTTGTGGTATATAGGATGGAAACCCAGACGTAAATTCCGTAGCCGAATCCGAATGGACGGTAGTGCGGTCTGTACATGGGACACAATTCCACGTACCACTTGAGTAAACGGCACATTCTCTTGTTTTGTGTTGCTTTTATGTATTTATTTTTGTCATTTAAATCTACATGTGTTGCTTATTTATGCATGACTCAATCGAGCGCATGGGCTTAGTAAGTGCGATGTGAGATCCCCTATGGGGAGGGGTTAAAGCCCTTTACCACGATGCTTTGCCGCGCCGGTTGATGTGTGTTCGGTGGATGCAAGACACGTTCAATCGGACATACTTAGGATAGTATGATTGTCTTTGTGTTTGTATGCATGATGTGATGTGACGCGCATGGGCTTAGTATGTTGGTCTAAAGGTCCTCTCTTTGAGAGATCAAGAGCCCTCATAAGGCCACCTTTACGGCAGTACTTCGCCGCGCCCCCCTTTATTTTGATGTTTATGCATTTTGCCCATTTCATGCATCAGGTCCGTGTCCATTCGAACGCGTTCACGAACGCAATTCGAACGCGCATACATTTCGCCTTATCATGCATCAGGTCTCATTTCCGTTCGAACGCGTTAACAAACGCCATACGAACGTGAGCATTCTGTTTCATTTCCGTTCGAACGCGTTAACAAACGCCATACGAACGTGAACATTCTGTTCCATTTCCGTTCGAACGCGTTTACGAACGCTACTCGAACGCGAGCATTCTGTCTCATTTCCGTTCGAACGCGTTTACGAACGCCACACGAACGCGCACACACTGAACCGAGTCTGTCTTATCATATTCATGCATAATTGCCTCTTGGTTGATCTTTCTTGTGTTATATAGCCAACTGTATTATTTGTATTCAAGCATGATTAGGTTGCTAGCATGTTATTTGGTTAATAGGTTCATGAGATTTGTATTCAAGCATGATTATGTTGTTCTTAGTTTTCCATATCATAGGATTGAAATATGTTCATGAGATTGTCATGTGGTGTGCATGTTGTGATGAACTTGTCGATGTATGCATATGAATTTAGAAGCATGATATCTTTGAAATAAATGTTATTAAGCCTGGTTAAATTATCACATAAATCCTTTCATTACAAGTGACATAAGTAAGGGACCATTCCGAACCCAACGGTTTGAGGTCTTCCCTTGCGAGGGGTGAGTGCGGCCTTAAATCTTTGTCCCGGTTCACACCGGTGGCGACTCCATGTTATGTAATCCTTCCCAACTAGGCCGCGAGCCTAGGAACGGCGTCGCTCAGTTTCTGTTGTCCTACAGTCACTATTTCAGGTGTGTTAAGGGATTGTTCTCGGCAGTTTCAGGGGCTATTTTGGGCAGTTTCGGGGACTTTTTTGGGCAGTTTTACTGGGCAATTTTGGGCTGGGCAGTTTTGGGCAGTTTTTGATATGGGTTTAGGATAGTTTCTGGGTGTGTTTTCTGGGCAGTTTTGGGTAGTTTTTGAGGTGTTTATTCGGTCAGGTTGTGTGGCAATTTTACGGCAGTTTTTGGGACTGTGTCTCGGCAATTTGAGGGAGAGTGGCGTTGAAGGCTTGTTGGCTGAGTGGAAAGAGTGAGGGAAACAGGTGCGTGAGGGTTGTAGGGTATTTTATAGCGTGAACGTGGGGGCTGTTGGCTAAGTGCGTGAGTGATCTTGGCTTACGGACTGGTTTACGTAATTGAAAGAGGGCAGGTGGAGGCTGTGAGCGTAAGAAGGCAGGCTAAGGTGATGTGCGCATGCAGTAGGGTTCAGTGCGTGATGACTTTGTGTGTTAGTGGCAGTCGGGGTGAAAGAGTTGAGGCTATGTGTGCTGAAGGTGTTGAGGTGTGAGGGAGGGTTAGTTTGATGAGTTTTAGGGTTTTGTTGATGGTTCGCCGTGCGAGAAGCAAGGGCTAGGGGTTCTGTTTTATTTTATTTTTTTTGCCGTGGGGGAGAGAGCTAGGGTTGAAGTTGTTGTTTTATTTTTTTGTTTATTTTTTGTGTGAGCCGTGAATGGAGAGGAGAATGTGTGTCTTGGTTTTGGTTTGTTTTTTATAGAGAGGGAATGTAGGGTTTGTATGGTTTTGTGCATGGCTTTGAAAGGAAACAAATCAATTAATATTAGGTGTATTTAATTTGTTTATTTAAGGCAAGAAATATGTAATTTAGGTGGTGAATTATTTAAATTAGGTGATTGATTTAATTTAATTTGTTAGGTGATTTTTAAATTTTGGAAATGATTAATTTAATTTTGGAATTTGATTTAATTTAATTAGGTTTAATAATTAGATTTAGTTTTAATTAAATTTCAATTTAGTTATTTAATTTGTTTTGATTTAGTTTAATTGGATTTTAATTAGTTATTAAATTAAATTTCAATTTAATTGTTTTGATTTAATTGGTTATAATTGGTTTTAATTTAATTTAATTTAGATTTCATTTAATTTGTTTTAATTTAATTTAATTATTTTTAATTTATTTTAGTTTAATTTGTGACATATATTTTAAATGTTTTAATTATTTAATTTGTGAGATGTGTTTTAAATGTTTTAATTACTTGGATGTGATTTAATGGGTTTGGTGTGTTTTAAAATAGAGGTCCAACAAGCGAACCTGAAGCGAAACAAGCGAGTTAAATCCGACCAAATGCTAATTTCCAACTTTACCCTTCCAACGTCCGTTTCCCGCGGCTTTCACAATCAAAGAGGTAGTGTCTCCATACGAGACTCATCATCGGGACTTATATGCAAAAATGCAGTGCCTACAGTCGCCCCACTTTGATGGGACTTTTGTAATGTGTAACAGTGACAATCCTATCAAAGTACGTGCAATGCATTTTCACTTACCTGGCTCGCCAGCTGCCACCTGGTTTGCCCACTGCTTCGAACCGATTTGATGATGTAGTAGATATGGTGGCGAGGCGCCTCGACCTCTGGGCTTTGTTCCCGAACCACCGAATGTGAACTGTGATGATGATGCAGTGGGCCCTCGACCCTGGGACGCATCCCGGAACTGCAACCGACAACAGGGGCATCTCGACCCTGGGCACCTCGACCCAATACCGCTGACAATAGGGACCTCGCCCTCAATATGATGATGTAGTGGGTACCTCGACCCTGGGACGCATCCCGGAACTACAACCGACAAATGGGGCACCTCGACCCTGGGCACCTCGACCCAATACCGTTGACAATAGGGACCTCGCCCTCAATATGATGATGTAGTGGGTACCTCGACCCTGGGACGCATCCCGGAACTACAACCGACAACGGGGGCACCTCGACCCAACACCGCTGACAATAGGGACATCGCCCTCAAGTTGATGATGTAGTTGGCACCTTGACCTTGGGACACATCCCGGAACTACAACTGACAACGGGGGCACCTCGACCCAATACCGCTGACAATAGGGTCCTCGCCCTCAATATGATGATGTAGTGGGTACCTCAACCCTGGGACGCATCCCGGAACTACAACCGACAACGGGGGCACCTCGACCCTGGTCACCTCGACCCAACACCGCTGACAATAGGGACCTCGCCCTCAAGCTAATGATGTAGTGGGCACCTCGACCCTGGGACGCATCCCGGAACTACAACCGACAAAGGGGGCACCTCGACCCAATACCGCTGACAGTAGGGACCTCGCCCTCAATATGATGATGTAGTGGGTACCTCGACCCTGAGACGCATCCCGGAACTACAACCGACAACGGGGGCAGCTCGACCCAACACCGCTGACAATAGGGACATCGCCTTCAAACTGGGACGAGTTCGTATCCTATGACAATTGGGCCAAAAGCTTCTGAAATGTCGATGGGCCGCTCTGTAGAAATTGTTGCTTTATGACTGGTGTAGGCACTGCATTTTTGTATATAAGTCCCTATGATGAGTCTTATTTGGAGGCACTACCTTTTAAGTCATGGTAGTCACGAGAAATGGACGTCGGAAGGGGAAATTCAGAATAAGTACGTCATCAGATTCATTTCACAAGTTCACTGTTTTCTTTCGTGCTGCGTTCGTTACTTCGTTTGAACGTCAAATAGATTTCGGGCGTTCGTGCCGCGTTCGAGGAGGCGTTCGAACGGTGTCGGTAATTCTGGTTTTGCTGCTAGCCTCACACCCAAGCCCAATTAACCCACCAAAGCCCATAAAACACATCCCAATTAATAAAAAATATTTAAAACACATGGGAAATTAAATTAAATCTTAATTAAATTAAACATTGAATTAAATAAAATATTTAATCCATTCACCAATTAAATAAAACATAAAATATAATCATACCTAATTAAGACAAATCAAATATATTAACTTCCTAACTAAACAAAATCACATACTAAATTAAAAAGATGTCATGCCTAATTAAAATCAATCATAACCAATTAAAAATATTGTATTCCTAATCTAGCCAAGATTTGTCCCCCCTCAATCTAATCCTTTCCTTGTTGAATACCAAATCAAATCCTCCTTTTAATGCCAAAATCCATTCCTTGTGAGACAAGGTGAAGCCCTAGCCATTCTCTATATAAACAACACCTCTCCAAGGCATTCCGCTCCCCGAGTGCACGCCCATTACAAGAAAAGAGGCAAAGAATTTCCAACCCCTTTCCCTAGCTCATTCACACAAGACACACCCCAGCTCATACACACAACTCACACGAAAATCACAACACCCACAAGAAACACCCAAAGCTTATTGACACAACTCTCCCTCACTCTCAATAATCGAAGATCACAAACCAAAGAACCCTCATTGCCTTGACCAAAACACATCCCGAACAGCCCCTTTACCTCATCAAAACAGCCCCCGAACCACACCATAACACCACCGAAAATCACACCCAAAACAGTAGCCGAAACATCCCAAGAAAAGTAACTAAAATACAACAGCAGAACAGTAGCAAAACGGCAGCGAATCAGAGTAAAAAGCAACAGCAAAAGACGGAGAACGACGACTCCAAACGGTGAGACAACGAACGAGAGCAGTGAACCAGTGAACCGGAAGAGTTGCGGAGCATCCACCCTTCCAGCAATCATTAAGTTTGTTGTGCCAAAGCCAAGGCTTAATAGATTCAGAGGAAAAATGTTAGGGAATATATTGGCATATATTAGATATATGTTTCGGATTTGGATGTCCACCTACTGGATCTAGGAATTGGATGAGATCCAATTGATCTTAGAGATCTACCTAGTTAAATATCATACAGTTTGTTGGCCAAAGTCAAGGTTGTGTGTTATTTAACGGGATCCTAGCCCACTAGGAAACAAGGTTTCCCGAGTACTCAACAGAGGGTTAGAGGCTCGCCGAAAAATAGTGGGAGGCAAGTATTAAATTTGTAATTTCCTTTAGATACTTGCCAATACGCGCTCATTTCATTTTTCGTCATTAATTTAAATATATTAGTTAGACTAATATTTAATCATTGTTTTAATTAAACTGTTGGACTATATTCAAACTACTTCAATTTATAGTTGATTATATAATTGGATTATAGTAATCAATATATTTAAATTTTACCAATCAAATTATAGTTGATTATATAGTTAGACTATAGTAATCATTATAATCAATAGTACCTGAAATCGTTGATTGGATAGTTGGACTATAGAAATCAAGATAACTGAAAGATTAGCGTTTAAAACATAATCCTAGGTGAAAATATCTTTAAACGACTTTAATTTTCAGATTGGGAATAAAACCTCAGGATAGTCTTGGGAACTGAGAAGTTATTCTATTTGATAGAACAGCCTCTTGGGCCTAAGCCCGGAGTTGAGCAAATAGTAGAACATGATCTTTGGAAGATTCATATGATGATAACTTTAGTGCTCAATCCTTTATGCTTACCGCAATGACTCTTTAATTCCGTCGTTAGAATTAAGGATTAGATCCTTATACTATGATGTTGAAATTAAAGATCTTCATAGATATATTCTTAGATATTAGAAGTAAAAATTGCAAAAGAATCACTTTTGCTCATATATGTCAGAGGGTACATCTGTCGAGCACTAGGTGTCGCAGATGATTGCTGACATCGATCAGCTAGGTTAGCTGGGCATTACCTACGTGGCCGAGACTACCAAAGATTTGATCTTATAGTCTCTACCCGAAAGCTGGGGCAGGTTCGTTATGAACCAAGAGTAAACTCTTGGAGAGTTAATGGCTATGCTCAAAGAGGTAGAGCCAGAGCTTCTAAAAGGGGCAAAGGTAAAATCATCACAGTCTTTTGGGAAGACAAATAACATATCCCAAGATGTCTGCCTAAACTGTGGCAAACAGGGTCACTGAAGCGTGACTGCCGTATGGATAAGGCAGACATGAAGGAAGAGAAGACGGGCAAGGCTCCGACTTCAAGAAAGTTTGTCATAAATATGTTCACTATTAGTTTCAAAATTGGATATTTGATACTAGATGTGGTACATAAATATGTATTGATGTGCAGAATCTGCTGATTAGCAGGATACTGACTTCAGTTGAGATTGATCTGCGAATCGGAAACGGGACGAGAGTCACTATTTTAACCATAGAAACCTAAGTTTAGGAACTACCCTTTGGGTATGTACTTAAATTAGGAAACTGTTATAATGTACCTAGTTTGACTAGAAACATTATCTCTATATCAGAGTATAATCTGTTGCAGATATACCTTTATATTCTAGAACACTAAAGTGTTTTATTTTATAAAGATGAAATTGAGATAAACACATTAGATGTGAATAACAGTATTTATATTTATAATATAAATGAATCTCGAATGTATAACATGACAAACAAATAGCTCAAACTAAATAAATCAGTTGAGACTTATTTGTGGCATTGTTGTCTGGGACACATTTAGCAAGACTCATATATCCACACTTTTGAATAGTGGATACTAGGACATATTTGATTTTATTCAAATAATGTCTACGAATCTAGTTTATTAGGCAAAGCGCCTAAAACACCTTTTACTTGGTAAAAGTACAAGTGCCATCAATCTATTAGCCCTCGTTCATAGTGACGTAAGTGGGCCCATGTCTAGCTAGGCTAAAGGTGGATATGAATGCTTCGTAACCTTTACGGATGTGGCATCGCGTTATGGTTATGTGTTTCTTTTGAAACACAAATCTGAAACTTTTGATAGAATCAAAGAGTTTCGACACGAAGTAGACAGATAGATCGGCTAAAGTATTAAACCGTCACGGTTAGACCATGGTGGAAAATACTTAAGTAATAAATTTCTCAATTATTTAAAAGAGTATATTATTCTTTCACAGTGGACTCCTCCAGGAACACCTCAGTTTGACGGTATGTCCGAAGTGAGAAACCGAACCTTGTTGGACATAGTAAGGTTAATTATGAGTCGCTTTGAGCTACCATTTTCCTTCTAGGGATACGCATTAAACAGTGCAAAACTTATTTTGAATAAGGTTCCATGAAAATCTATTTGACAGACTTCATATTAGATATGAACAGGAAAGAAACCGGGTTTTCTCATTCCTGAAGACTTGGGAATGCTAGGTGATCGGTGCTTACACATGCTTATAACGCAAGCGCACATATCGTTCAAGTAGTATAAAAAGTATCGATCCCACGAGGACTTAATACCTAAGTTATTAATTTTTTGAGGTCAAATGATTACTAGTATCTAACAGGTTGTTTGATTGATTTGAAATGGTGACGATTCTAAATTTAAAAACAAGTAAATAAAATTGTTCGAAAGTAGATTTTAAGAAAATTCAACATTAAAAACTATCTAGGGTTGTGATTTTTTCAAATATCATTTTAAAGATGAAGTGGTTATTTTATAGTTGGGTAATATATTGATTTATTAACCTGGAACACTAAATTATGCGAAAGCCTCTGTCGATGGTCAGACGCAAATACCCAGTTTAACCCAATTAAACCATATGTCTATGTCAACCAAATTATCTGGATTCATTAAGATTAAGTTCCAATTATGGTTACCCCCGCCCGACAGGTATATGTCTATCCTGTAAGGAAATCTATTAAGGGGTTATCTATCCTCAAGGAAGATCGTGGGCTATTGAGTCTAAGGTCTTAAACGTAAAATCCCTATGTCTAGTTCATTTTAAGTTTACCTAGTCAATTTTATTAGTGGCCAGTTAATAAAAAGCATTAAGATTAAGACTCAATAAATAAATCTTTATATTACACAAACTATAATCTAACCCCTTATAAACCGGTGACATTAAAAGTCATCACAACCCCAGATAACTAATTTAGTTACAACAAATAACTAGGGCTAGTAAAAACTTGAAAATAAAAGACATAAAATAAAAATGCTGAAAAGTAAAAGCTGAAAAGTAAATTGCAATAAAATAAAATGCTAAGGTAAAATGATAAACTTTTACTACTACTAATTTAGATATCTCCCATAATATAATATATAAACTTTTGATTATTTTACCAACCAGCCATATAGGCGGTAACCTGATTAAGTCAAATTAAGTCCAACCAGCCATAAAGGCGGAACCAAAATAAACCTGCCATATAGGCGGTAAGAAAATTTCATTACCAACCGACCAATCTGGCGGTATCCTTGATTAGTCAGGTTTAAACCAGATTAAAATGAATTACCAACCGACCAATCTGGCGGTATCATTTTTAAGTCAATATTTTAAATAATGAATATATTATTTAAGGGAGATTAATCTAAATAGCAATAGTAAAAGAATTACCTTTCACCATAGCAGGGGGAAGTTACCTCATCATGGTGAATAGTAAAAACTGTAAAAAGTAAGAAAGTAAATTACTATTATTACAGAATGTAATTAAAATTAATTACAAAACTAAAAATTAAAAGAAACTAGATAGAAAACTCCATATTTACATCAGAGAATTCAAAGAGAATGGTACATCTGAAACTGAAACATCGAACTGAATTTATAGGCCTCGATAAGCTCTGGGTGTCGCGACGCCAGCCTATTTTGGTCATGGCATGCTGAGGTGATGACACGTGGCAATTTTGGATAAGGTGATAAGGTGACACGTGGCAAGGTGGTTGGAGCTCAATTATTGTGACATGTGGCGGCTTCTGATTGGTCGGCTCAGATTCTTATCCGCCACGTGTCAGATACGGATAAGTGAGTCAATGATTGATACTGACGTGGCGACACGTGGCAAAGTGACTGTCAGCACCATAGAATTGTGACACGTGGCACGCTGTGATTGGTTGCTGATGACGCGGCAGTTTGACTCTGTCAACTGGTGATGTGGACGATGACGTGGCTGACAGGTGGAGTGACACGTGGCAACACGTGGCGATGGCGACTGTCGGCACCTTTGGATGATGACACGTGGCACGACACATGTTAGCAGATCGGCTGTGATGGTGACACGTGGCACGACGTACGTTAGTAAAGTCAAACTTTTCTCAGATTATGACACGTAGACCCGGCGTACGTTAGCACTTTTCGGCGCACGTTAGGCGTCGCGACACGGAAAATTACAAAAATGCGTTTTTCGTCCAATTTTCACTGTTTTGGCCCAAATCACCTCCAGAGTGTTCTGAAACTTTATTTATCTACAAAATAACACAAAACACATCAAAATATTCACAAAAGTCAAGAAACTATACAAATTATTAGGTTAAATGAGTGGAAAATAGTGATATAATTACCACTCATCACTAGGCATATGTTTGGATGATACCAAACAAAACCCCAAATCGGATAAGGCCTAAATTGTAGGTTATCCTAGGGATACCAAAGTATAGTACTTATACAACTCACAAGAGAATAATGTAATTGTTGCTTGCCATGCGGTTTTCCTAAGAGGAATACCTACATGCATTGGTAAGTGGGAGGAAAGTAAAACTCGATGAAAATCAGAGTAATACTGTTCCAGACAGTGATTCCTTAATGGAACATAAACAGTTCATCAAGGATGAAACTGTACCAATAATCTTCGAATACACAAGAACTGCGTAAGTCGGAGAGAGTTAGAAAACAACCTGGGCGGTATGGGTTTCTGATCTCACCTCATAAAGATGTCAATCTTATTGAGGATGACAAACTGACTACGTATGAGGAAGTGATACAAGGTATCGACTCCCTATTATGGAAAACGTGCCATGATGTATGAAATGGATTACATGCATACCAACCAAGTTAGACACTGGTTGATGTACCGGAAGGCATTGTGCCTAATGGTACAATATGTGTCTTCAAGGAAGACATACATGGATGGCAACATACAACGTACAAAGCTAGGCTTGTAGCGAAAAGGTATCGTTATCAACATTGTGTCGATTACGACGAAACCTTTTATTCGTTGCCATGGTTAAATCCATTTGGATAATGCTTGCTAATGCTGCATGTTTCATTTATGAAATATGGCAGCAGAATGTCAAAATCACTTTCCTTAAACGGAAACTTTTTGTAGGATGTTTACAACATCCTGACGGTTTTGTCGTACCAAAACAAGCAAACAAGTTTTGAAAGTTAATTCGATCCATTTATGGATTGAAGCAATCATTGCGTTATTGGAATTATTATTTTGATGTAATCATAATGGTATATGATTTAATTCAAAACGAAAATGATTCTTGTGTATATAAGGAGGTAAGTGGGAGCGCACTGAAAGTGATTGTCTTAAATAATGATGATATATCATTTCTTGGAAATGATATTCCCATAATACAATCGGTGAAAGCTTGGCTTTCATGAAAATTCTTCATATAATACTTGGGAGAGACAACCTTTATTGCAGGAATAAAGATCTACTGGGATAGATCTAAAAGTTGTTGGCACTCTCCGAGAACTCGTACATTGAAAAATATGTACGCGACCTGGTGTCTCATATGCTTTGAGCATATGGAGTCACAATCAGGCCAATCCAAGTGATAGTCACTGGATTGATGTTAAGAACATCGTTAAGTATCTTAGAAGAACTAAGGATGCTTTCTTATACTATGGAGAAGAAGAACTTGAAGTGACTGGGTTCACTGCTGCAAGTTTCCA
This sequence comes from Zanthoxylum bungeanum, assembly GCA_019454045.1. Lineage (NCBI taxonomy): Eukaryota > Viridiplantae > Streptophyta > Magnoliopsida > Sapindales > Rutaceae > Zanthoxylum > Zanthoxylum bungeanum. The sequence continues at coordinate 14,391 of SKCR01037072.1, forward strand.
AACCGACATAAATGACTATAAGTCGTAATAAGGATACTATATAGTTTGAATAACGGAACAGTGAGCTGGAAATCTTCTAAGCAAGATACTGTTGCCGAATAAATAACAAAAGCAAAATATTGCTGCAGCTGAGGCAACAATAGAAGCACTTTGGATCTAAATAATCCTAATTGGATTAGGAGTAATTCTGTTACCAGCTGAGCTAGGCTACACCACAGGCTAAATAATTAATGGTCTCATCAACGATCCAAGTATATGCTTCAACTATTTCATCTGATTCATCGGATCATACATCGTGGCGATGTGATGATCGTATAAATCGCATCAGATGATAACATTGTAAATCCGCTGACGAAAGCAGTTTCTCAGTAGAAGTTTGAGCGAACCGTACATAGTTCAAGTGTAGGACACTTGAGTGATTGGCTATAGGCCAA
>SKCR01037073.1:0-14810 GCA_019454045.1 Zanthoxylum bungeanum
AAGACAGTGAGCATGGACTGGTTGCAGTAAGCTTACCAAGGCAGTGCGTTTTTTGGCATGATTCGTCTTCAAATCGACATAACCGATCAATGTAAGTATTCCGCTATCTTCATTGGTGTATTCACGCATGTTTTCATGTCTTGATTTGATCTTGGGACCTTAGAATAAACCAACAAGTTTCCCTCAACTGTCGAAAGTCTGCAATCATGGAGGTCATCCTCCTCAACTTGCCGTAAATGGAGGGCTTGGTGCCCTTGATAATCATCTTGATCTGATCCTTCTCCGAAGGCCTGGTCTGCATTTTCAATAACTGACCCCTCCACCGGTCCACATACTCCTTAAAACTCTCCTCCGCTTTCTGCTTAACATTCTCCAGATCACGGAGTGACAGATCGATCTCCAAGTCAGTGACATATTGCTTCAGGAAAGCATCAGCTAACTCCCTCCAATCTTCCTTCACTTTCTTGTCCAAACTGTGGTACCATACCACGGGAGCCCCTTCAAGCGACATTCCAAACATTTTCTGCACCTGGCGCTGAGACAAGCCAACTGAACTCATGACTGATACAAACTGTCGGAGATGCACCCTCGGATCCCCATTCCCGTTGAACTTAGCCATATCTGGCATCTTGAACTGTGCAGGCAACTGTTCCTCAAAAGTCAAAGTGTCATAATCCAGCAAATCCTCATTCTTACCCCTCATCTTGCGGGTAACCGACTCAGCCTGATCCCGAAGTTTCTGAAGCTCTGTCTGAGACCCAGATACTCTGCCTGCTGCATACTCTGCCATATCATCATCAAAAGCGGGGATATCATCCCCCAATCTGTTCGGAGATTCCTCTTGTCTCACATCCCCAGAATGAACCCCGGTACGAGACCCAGCTATACCAGCCATAGCAGTAGTCAAAGCCTGTAACTGTTCAGTGATCTTGGCGAGACCATTCTCTAACTGATCCATACGGGACACCTCATTATCGGATTCACTCATACTTGTTCTTTTAGTGAGTCTGGTTCCTTCTCTAACCCAAATGGTATCTATGGTGTCTTTTAAGACACAAAGGATGTTAACAGGGTATATGTATGCATGATATGCATAAGAAATATATATAACATATATTAAAGCAAATAAAATTCTCAAACAAATCGGCCTATTATCATTTTAGAAGCTTTTGGGACAACTGTCATAAGGGTGAACCCGTCCCAGTTTAAATGGCACAACGAGTTCATGTCTTACGGCAAAGAGCCCAACTAAATCCAAATGATAATATTCCGAAAACAAACACAAGGTGGCCCATCAATCACTTAGAAGCTCTTGGCCCAATAGTCATGAAATACGTTCTTGTCCCAGTTTAAATGGCCCAACAAGCCCATATCCCATGACAAATGGTCCAAATGGATCCAAACGGTGATGTTCCCAAACATTAGCATAGAAGGGAGATAATGCAAACATAACATAATAATTTTTACATAATGGCCCATCAACATTTCAGAAGCCTTGGGCCTAATAGTCATACAGTACGAACTTGCCCCAGTTTAAATGGCCCAGCAAACCCGCATTTCTGACAATAGCCCAACTGCATCCAAATGAGGATGGTCCACAAGCACATACTCAAGGAAATAATTGCTACTTTAACCATATAAACCAGTCTATGGGTGGATTTGCAAGAGTATGGACAAAGGCTCTCACTGGCGAAGGATAGCCCACAACTAGGTCTCCCCACTCAAGGGTTCAAGTGACCAAGTGAGCGTGTCCCTTTTTATACACTAAGGTACGTGCCAATGAGCTATGGTGTGTGACGGACTGTTAAATGGATTTCCTGTTGTAGATCCCCCAGAGGAAGGTGGAGCGAGACTCACTTAAATACCCAAGCCTCTTAGGCTCTTATCGCTTGTTGTCAGGAATAAACAACGAGTCCTCCAAATTAGTCCATCACAAAGGCTACAAGTAGATGGCCATATAGGTGTCCTCACAGCTTTTCCTTCTAGAAAGGTAGTGAATGAAGGAAGACACCAAACCATTACCTAGCCTCAAAATGCCCTTGATTAAACCCTCACTTTATCCACTATAGACATGGCCAATTAAAACATAAATCCACTCATTACAAGACAATATTTCGGGGCCAAATACATCCCCAGTGGAGTCGCCAGACTGTGGGACACAGGACCTGGGCGACGCCGTTCCTAGGCTCGCGGCCTAGTTGGGAAGGATTACATAACATGGAGTCGCCACCCGGTGTGAACCGGGATAAAGATTTAAGGCCGCACTCACCCCTCGCAAGGGAAGACCTCAAACCGTTGGGTTCGGAATGGTCCCTTACTCATGTCACTTGTAATGAAAGGATTTATATAATAATTTAAACAAGCTGAAGTAACACTTATTTCTAAGGGTATCATGCTTCTAAATTCACATTTATAAAATAAAATATGCACCTAAATATACATGTATTTCACATATGTCTTACATTTAAATTTGCATGCTTAACATATATCAAGATAGCAACTAACATATAACTTTACTTACATATCACATTCAGGGAAAACATAAGCACACATATTGACCCTACAAGCACACATATGGGCACTTTTCCAAACGGTACGTGGAATTGTAGCCCAAGTACAGACCGCACTACCGTCCATTCGGAATCGGCTACGGAATTTACGTCTGGGTTTCCATCCGATATACCGCAAGAAATAATACTCAAATGTTATCATGACATAAGCATACGAATTGTGACACATTTGCATAAGAAAGATCAACCAATAGACAATTATGCATGAATATAATAAGACAGACCCAGTTCAGTGTGTTCACGTTCGTGTAGCGTTCGTAAACGCGTTCGAACGGAAATGAAACAGAATGTTCACGTTCGAGTAGCGTTCGTAAATGCGTTCGAACGGAAATGAAACAGAATGCTCACGTTCGAGTAGCGTTCGTAAACGCGTTCGAACGGAAATGAAACAGAATGCTCACATTCGAGTAGCGTTCGTAAACGCGTTCGAACGGAAATGAGACAGAATACTCACGTTCGAGTAGCGTTCGTAAACGCGTTCGAACGGAGATGAGACAGAAAGCTCACGTTCGTATGGCGTTTGTTAACGCGTTCGAACAGATACGAGACCTGACACATAATAAGGCAAAAACACATGCGCGTTCGAGTTGCGTTCGTGAACGCGTTCGAACGGACACGGACCTGATGCATGAAATAGGATGCAACATATAAACAGAAAATAAAAGGGCGCGGCGAAGCACTGCCGTAAAGGTGACCCTTTTGGGGCTCTTGATCTCTCAAAGAGAGGACATTTAGACCAACATGCTAAGCCCATGCGCGTCACATCACACATACAAGAATAGAACCAATCATATCAACCAAGTATGCCCGATTGAACACACCTTACATCCAATCCGAACACACATCAACCGGCGTGGCAAAGCATCGTGGTAAAGGGCTTTTAGCCCCTCCCCATAGGGGATCTCACAACACACTTACTAAGCCCATGCGCTCGATTGACTTATACATACGATAATAAAGATAACAATATCAAACTAAGTATGCCCGATTGAACGTATCTCGCGTCCAACCGAACATACATCAACCGGCGCGGCGAAGTAGTGTCACGAAGGTGGCCTTTTCGGCTCTTTGTCTCCTAAATGGAGGACCTTTGGACTAACTCACTAAGCCCATGCGCTTGGTTGAATCATGCATAACTAACGACATATTGACTTCAAGTAAGCAAACTAAATAAACAAGAGCAACATAACAAAAGAAGATGGTGCCGTTTACCCAAGCGGTACGTGGAATTGTGGCCCGAGTACAGATCATATTACCGTCCATTCGGAATCGGCTATGAAATTTATGTCCGGGTTTCCATCCGATATACCGCGAGAGTTGACACATCTCTCATTCATCCAATACCCAAACATACATCATACACACAATAAATACCACAAATACAGAAAATATAATCAAAATAAATGACCAGAAAGTAAAATGAGAATAAGTGTGAAAGATACCCTCAGGTCTAACCTTTTAAGCCGTCTCTCGGACTCACGTTCCACGAAGATCGAAAGGGGGGTAAAGCTCCGCAACTTTTTCTGGTCCGCTGGTTCGACGTCCTAGCTCACTGTTCCGCTGCTTTGCTTACGATTCGAACTCCGTTCTGCTCCTATTCGGCTCCTGTTTTGCTGCTCACTGCACGGGCTACCTGTTTCAATGTTTTCAAAGAACTATTCCAAGTTGTGTGGGTTCTTAGTGCAATTAAAAGTGATTATTTTTAAGATTATCTATGTAGTTTTCTAAGTTACTGTTTTTTTAAGGATTTGGGCTGCTGTGTTTGTGTGATTTTCGGTGATGTATGGAGGTTTAGAGGGGCTGGTTTTCGGTGGTGATTAGGGGTTGTTTTGGTGCTTGTAGTTTCGGTGATGTGAGGGTGGTTATTTGTGGTAGATTCGGCTATGGAGGAGATGGTTGAGGTTCTTTTGTTCTCTTTTTGTGTGTGTAGGAAGTGTTTTCTCTTTTTGTCTGTTTTGGGTGTGTAGAGAGAGTCTAGAGAGATTTTGAGAGAGCTTGGGTGTGAATTGTGTTGTGTGAAGGAGAGGAGTGGCCTTGGTTAGGGGTTGTTTATATAGAGAATGGCTAGGGTTGACAAGGGAAGGGATCTTGTTTCCAAATTAGGAGAGGTGAGAAAGGCATACACAAGATTGAGGGGGGACAAGATATTTTAAATTAGGAAGTTGTAATATTTAATTTGTGTTGGTTTAGGAATACAAATATTTTATATTGGTAAATATCTTATTAGATTAGGAAGTCAATATATGATTGGCTTTAATTGGTTAAGATTGATTTTAATTAGGCATATCTTCTTTTTAGTTTAGGTAAATATTAAATGGTTTAAATATTTTATTTAATGTTTAATATTTAAATTAATATTTATTTATTTAATTTGGGATGTGTTTTATGGGCTTTGGGGAGCTAAATGGGCTGGGTGTGAGGCTAGCAGCAAAACCAGAATTACCGATACCGTTCGAACGCTCCCTCGAACGCTGCACGAACGCCCGCAGTCTGTTTTCCGTTCGAACGAAGTAACGAACGCAGCACCAACGAAGACAGTGAGCTTGTTTATTCTGAATTCCCCCTTCCGATATCCGTTTCCCGCGGCTTTCATGACTCAAAAGGTAGTGTCTCCAAATGAGACTCATCATCGGGTTTCACATGCGAAAATGCAATGCCTACAGTAGGTGTATTTGGTCTTAACCTGAGACTTGCATTGCTAATACTTGCGACAATCAATATACTTTGGTTTTTGTCGTCCAGGGCTTTAACAAGTTCCGTGTACGTCTCTTCTGGGTATATTGAGAATCGTAGTGTATTGGGTGTGATGTCGAGATGGAAGTATCACTTCAGTCATATGGAGATGATGGTCACGTAGGATACGGAACTGGTACTCTTATATGCTACAGCTATCGGGATAATATGACTAGGTCATGTTTATCCGATTATAGAGACTAGTTACCAGAGATCTGATATGTGCTTCGTACGGGGCAGACACAATTCCAGCCTCAGGCCTAGCACGTGACATCCGATACTGGATCGCAATACGCAATACTACGTATACTACGCCTGATATAGATTACATATTCCTTTAAGAATATTTCTGGAGAATTGGGTAGGCACGGTGCTTTGCTAGAAGCCAACCATGTCTTGTAAATCGGTAAAAACATAGTACTAGGTACGTACGTACTCGGATAGTCCGACGACCGGATTTACTGCCAATATATCCGGGGATCTCATGGGTCGCTTCCCTAAGATTCACCGATGACGTATGACTCGAACATAATTAATCTGGGATTAATTAAAAGAGAGATAAAATTAATCTATGATTAATTACGGAGATATTTTATCTCGGATAAAATACTATTTAAAAAAAAGAGAACGATTAATTTGGAATTTATCGATAAAATAATATATTCGATATATTATATGAAATTAGATTTCGACACGGAATTAAAATTAGATTTTAATTCGGGCGAACGAGTTAATTTAGAATTAATTCGCTAGTGACGTGAATAGTAATTTTTCTAGGAATAATTATTTAATTAAATTTGATTTAATTACGTCGCATCGGAAAATTCGTTAATTCGGAATTAGCGAACCCGAGCCCATGAGTGTTTGCGGGCCCACTCGGATTTTGAATTAAAATGGGGCCCATAAGTCACATCACGCGTCATATCATTAGTCACTCAAGTGATGGAAGTCTTGTCACTTTTTGGTGATTGACACCTTATCACTTTTTGATTGATGGGAGTTGTTGGAGGTTTTAATGCCTTGTACCAATTTTTGGAAAATGGAAAATGGTATTTGATTTTTGAAATCAAATAACAAAAACATATACAACACATTCCCTCTCTCTCTCTCCCATTCACGGTTTGGGACCAAAAACCACTCTCTCCATTTTCTTTCTTTTAGCCGAAAGTAGAAGAAGAAGAAGATTTTTGTTGCAAAAATTTTCTAAGTGCTAGCACACCAAATGAGTCATTCAAATGTGATAGGGAAACCATTGGAATCAACACTCCAAGCTTGGAGCTTGAAGATCCAAACAAGAAGGGCTTGGCCGAATACATCAAAATGAAAAGCTTGGGGAAACTTCTCAAAGGAAAAAGTTTTGAACTCTCCGCCAACATCCAACCGATCAAAATGAGTATTTCCGCCATCTTACTTTGATATATTCACACGTTTATATGCTTAATTGATCTTGGTTTGACCTAGAAAACCCAACAATATCCATACTTTTGAAGATTGGATACTAGGACGGATTTGATTCTAATTCAAATGATGTCTACGAATCTAGTTTTTTAGGCAAAGTGCCTAAAACACCTTTTACTTGGTAAAAGTGCAAGTGCCACCGATTTTTTAGCCCCCGTTCATAGTGATGTAAGTGGGCCCATATATAGCTTGGCTAGAGGTGGATATAAATACTTTGTAACCTTTACGGATGTGGCATCGTGTTACGGTTATGTGTATCTTATGAAACACATGTTAGAAACTTTTGAGTAATTCAAAGAGTTTCGACACGAAGTAGAAAGACAGACCGGCTAAAGTATTAAAACATTACGGTTGGACCGTGGTGGAAAATACTTGAGCAATAAGTTTCTCGATTACATGAAAGAGTCTGGTATTCTTTCACAGTGGACTCCTCCCGGGACACCTCAATTTGAATGTGTGTCCAAACAGAGAAACCTAACTTTGTTGGACATGGTAAGGTTAATGATGAGTCGCTCTGAGCTACCAATTTCCTTCCGAGGATACATATTAAACAGTGCAATACTTATTTTGAATAAGGTTCCATGAAAAATCTGTTAGACAGACTTCATATTAGATATGAACATGATAGAAACCGGGTTTCTCATTCCTGAAGATTTAGGAATGCTGGGCATACGCTAAATGTTTGGATTGTACCAAACTAGAACCCAAATCGGATAAGTGCCTATTTGTAGGTTGTCCTAGGGAAACCAAATTATAGTACTTATACAACTCACAAGAGAACAATGTAATTGTTGCTCTCCATGCGGCTTTCTTAATAGGAATTCCTATATGCAGTGGTAAGTGGGAGGAAAGTAAAACTCGATGAAAATCAGAGTAATACTATTCCAGACACCGAGTCCTCACGGAACACCAACAGTTCATCAGGGATGAAACTGTACCAATAATATTCGAATACACAAGAACCGCGTAGGTCGGAGAGAGTCAAAAAATAACCTGGGAGGTATGGGTTTCTGATCTCACCTCATAAAGATATTAATCTTATTGAGGATAATGAGCCGGCTACGTATGGGGAAGTGATACAAGGTATCGACTCCATTTTATGGCAAAGTGCCATGAAGTCCGAAATGGATTCCATGTATACAACTAAGTTTGGACACTGGTTGATGTACCAGAAGGCATTGTGCCTATTGGTACTAAATGAGTCTTCAAGGAATACATACATGGATGTCAACATACAAACGTATAAAGCTAGGCTTGTAGGGAAAGGGTATCGTCATCAACATGGTGTCGATTACGACGACAACTTTTACCCGTTGCCATGATTAAATCCATTCGGATAATGCTTGCAAGTGCTGCATATTTCGTTTATGAAAAATGGCAGCTGAACGTCAAAAATCGCTTTCCTTAAACGTAAATCTTTTGAAAGGATGTTTACAACATCCTAATGGTTTTGTCGTGCCGAAACATGCAAACAAGGTTTGCAAGTTAATTTGATCCATTTATGGATTGAAGCAAGCATAGCATTCATGGAACCAACATTTTGATGAGATCATAATGGTATATGATTTCATTCAAAATGAATATAATTCTTGTGTATATAAGAAGGTTAGTGGGAGCGCACTGATAATGAATGCCCTAGAAGTTGATGATGTATTGCTTCTTAGCAATAACATTCCCATAATATAATCGGTGAAAGCTTGGCTTTCATTAAAATTCTCCATGGAATACTTGGGAGAGGCAACCTTTATTCTAGGAATAAAGAACTACTGGGATAGATCTAAAAGTTGTTGGCACTCTCTGAGAACTCGTACATTGAAAGACATATAAGCGACCTGTTGTCTTATATGCTTTGAGCATTTGGAGTCATAATCAGGATGATCCAGGTGATGGTAACTGGATTGATGTTAAGAACATCCTTAAGTATCTTAGACGAACTAATGATGCTTTCTTAAGCTATGGAGAATGAGAACTTGAGGTGACTAGGTTCACCGATGCAAGTTTCCAAACCGACAAAGACGACTTTAAGTCACAATAAGGGTACATATTTAGTTTGAATAACGGAACAATGAGCTGGAAATCTTCTAAGCAAGATATTGTTACCGAATAAATAACAAAAGCGGAACATTACTGCAACTGAGGCAGCAATAGAAGCATTTTGGTTCTATATAATCCTAATTGGATTAGGAGTAGTTATGTTAGCAGCTGAGCTAGGCTACAGCACAGGCTAAGGAACCACGGTCTCATCAATGATCCAAGTATATACTTCGACTATTTCATCTGATTCGTCAGATCATACATCGTGCAGATGTGATGATCGAATAAAACGCATCAGATGATAACATTGCAAATCCACTTACGAAAGTTATTTCTTAGCAGAAGTCGTTGACCGGCGTAAACACACATGTATAACGCAAGCGCACGTATCGTTCAAGTAGTATAAAAATATCGATCCCACGAGGACTAATTCCTACTGTTGTTATTAATTATTGATACTATTTATTTACAAGTATCTAATTATAGGGAGAATGGAATTGATTTCTTTTGGTTGGTTGAATGTGGTTTTGCAAAATAAAAAAAAAACAGACTCAAAAGAAAATACTAAGGAAAATGAAAGAAAATACTCAAGTATCTAGGGTCGTGACTCCACACAATATTATTGTAAAGATGAATTGATTCTCTTATCTATGTGTAATAAATCAAATTGCTAACCTGGAACACGAAAATATGCAAAAGCCTCTGTCTATGGTCAGACGCAAATACCCAGTATAACCCAATTGAATCATATGTCTATGTCAACCAAATTACCTGGATTCATTAAGATCAAGTTCCAATTATGGCTACCCCCGCCCAACAGGTATATGTCTATCCTGTAAGGAAATCTATTAAAGGGTTATCTATCCTCAAGGAAGATCGTGGGCTATTGAATCTAAGGCTGAAACTTAAAATCCCTATGTCTACTTCATTTTAAGTTTACCACATCAATCTTATTGGTGATCAGACAACAAGAAGCATTAAGCTTAAAACTCAATAAACAAACTAAAGAATTACCCAATAAATAATTAAATCAATTATTAAGCCTAGTAATATTGTGTTTCATCACTTCCCTAGAATAAAATAAAATGCTGGGTTAGAGGATCCACATTTAATATTTCTTATCTAGGAATCTCACTTATTATAATATATAATTTATTTTATGTTCTGCTTTCTCAGGAATTAATAATATTAAACATTTAAAACCAGCCATATAGGCGGTAATCCATTTAGTCCAATTACACCAGCCATATAGGCGGTAATTATCTGTCACATAAAGACCAGCCATATAGGCGGTAAAATAATTTATATTTAGACCGACCATATAGGCGGCAATAAAGTCTGCCATTAATTAATCCGGTTAAATTATAATTTATAAATTATAATTAAGTGAGATTTACCTAGATAATTATATTAAATGTTTCACCTTTTACCCCAGCGGTAAATTAACTACAAAACATAAAGTAAATAAAAGTAAATAAAATTTTATTAAAAAAAGTAAAAGTGCATAATTAAAAATACTAAAAAATTGCTAAATTAAAATTACAAAAACTAAAACAATCAAGATGCAATCCTTAGAGTCCTTACAAAACTCAAGGAATGCATGCTTTTATTCTGAAATCGCGCTGAATTTATAGGCGTCAGTAGGGGTCGCGCGTCGCTACGCCAAGCCAGCGTCGCGACGTCCGTTTGGTCGACGTGGCACACTCTAGTTCGTCGGTTTCAGATTCTGGATAAGGTGATAAGGTGACACGTGGCAAGGTGGTTGGAGCTCAATTATTGTGACACCTGGCGGCTTTTGATTGGTCGGTTCAGATTCTTATCCACCACGTGTCAGATACGGATAAGTTGGTCAATAATTGATGCTGGTGTGGCGCTGACATGGAGCTGACGTGGCGATAATGTGGCGACACGTGGTAATTTGACTGTCGGCACCATAGAATTGTGACACGTGGCACGCTGTGATTGGTTGATGATGACGTGGCAGCCACATGGCACTTTGACTTGGTCAACTGGTGATGTGGATGATGATGTGGCAATGACGTGGAGTGACACATGGCGACACGTGGCGATGGCGACTGTCGGCACAGTAGGATGATGACATGTGGCACGGCGCATGTTAGCAGATCGGCTGTGATGGTGACATGTGTCACGGCACACGTAGCAAAGTCAAACTTTCTCAAATTCTGATTTGTGGACCCGACGCACGTTAGCACTATTCGGTGCATGTTAGGCATCGCGACGCCAAGGGCTTGCGCGTCGCGACGCGCCCAAATTACCAAAATGCCATTTTTACCAATTTTCACTGTTTTGCTCCAAATCACCTCCAGAATGTCCTGAAACTTTATTTATCTACAAAATAACGCAAAACACATCAAAATATTCACAAAACTCAAGACCTATACAAAATATTAGGTTAAATGAGTGGGAAATAGTGATATAATTACCATTCATCAGTCGTAGCGACCCGTACATAGTTCAGGTGTAGGACACTTGAGTGATTGGCTATAGGCCAAGTGGGAGATTGTTGGACAATTATGACCCATAGCATCACTATTTGTACAAAACATGGCGTTGTTGTACAAATTAACTATGTGACAAAGGAAATTGCTCTTTTATCATTCGTAATTGGATTACCTAGATATATAAATGATAAAAGTCCATATGATAAGTACCAGATTAATAAGATATGAGACAATATTAATCCACTAAGGTTTAATCATTAAATATCCCTAGTTGTAGTATTATTGAGACTGGACATCGATAATGCGGAATAGGCTAGTATTACACTTGTGCGTGTTATGGAAGCGTAACGGCAGAGTTCTCATATATTTGGGTATTGGATACTCATGTAAGTGTAATAGGAGGTTCTGTTTATCAATGGTACGGAAACAGCTTCGCTCTGGATAGACCCCTCAGAATGCCATTGGTAGTATGACTATGTGTCTATGGGAATTCGAATCAGGGTAGGTGTATTTGGTCTTAACTTGAGACTTGCATCGCTAATACTTGCGATAATTAATATACTTTGGTTTTGGTCGTCCGGGGCTTTAACAGGTTCTGTGTACGCCTCTTCCGGGTACACTGAGAATCGTAGTGTATTAGATGTGATGTCAAGATGGAAGTATCACTTCAGTCATATTGAGATGATGATCACGTAGGATACGGAACTAGTACTGCAGTCATCGGGATAATATGACTAGGTCATGATTATCCGATTATAGAGACTAGTTACCAGATATCTGATATATGCTTCGTACGGGGCAGACATAATTCCAGCCCCAGGCCTAGCATATAACATCTGATACTGGATCGTAATACGCAATACTACGTATACTATGCCTGACAAAGATCTTGTATTCCGCAGAAGAATATTTCTAGAGAATTGGGTAGGCACGGTGCTTTGCTAGAAGCCAACCATGTCTTGTAAATCGTTAGGAACATGGTACCGGGTACGCACGTGTTCGGATAGTCTGATGACCGTATTTACTTCCAACATATCCAGAGATCTCTTGGGTCGCTTCCCGAAGATTAACCGATGAGAGTGGACTCGAACAGAAAATTAATCTGAGATTAATTATGAGAGAGAAAATTAATCTGGAAATAACTACGGTAATAAATTAATCTGGGATTAATTAAAAGAGAAAGAATTAATCTGGGATTAATTGTGTCGAGATTTTATCTGGGATTAAATTCATCGAGAAGAGAGAACGCGATTAATTTGAATTAATCGGTAAAATAAATTTAATAGTTAAATTTGATTTTTTCTATTTAATTGTGCTAAAAATATATATTAGATATTAATTGAAATTAGATATCAATGCGTAATTAAAATTGGATTTTAATTCTAGCGAACGAATTAATTTAGAATTCATTCGTAATCGACTTCCGTAATAATTTTGCTAGGCATTATTATTTAATTAAATTAGATTTAATTACGTTGCGATGGAAAATTTGTTTAATCGGATTAAGCGAACCCGAGCCCGAAGTGTGTGGAGGAAGCCACTTAAATTTTGAATTAAAGTGGGTCCCACCAACTTACATCACATGTCTATCAAGTGTCAACTTGAGTGATAGTGGTTGGAGGCATTAAATGCCATTTTTACCTCCAACACTTTGCCTTTACTTTTGGTAAAAGCATATACACACTTTTTTGTGTTGACTTGGTTCATTGGGTTTTAGAAACACAAAACAAAATTCTCGCTCTCCTTTCTCTTCTCCATTGCCGAATACATTGCTTATCTTGGAGAGCATTTTTTCTTTCAATTTGTTTCAAGCTAGCACTTAAAGGAGTGAATCAAGGTGATTGGGAAACTCACCCAAGTGTTGGAAATGTTAGGGATATGCCCTATACCCAACTTGTGGATGGGCTATATGTACATGTATTTGTAATATTTTCATTAATTAATAAAATGGCATTCTTTATTATACGTGTCTTACATAACTTACATGAATCATCAACATTGTAATAAGCCCTTGGAGTAATAAGACGATGGCTTCCATGCCTTATGAGAATCATTACTCTTAAATGTTCCTAATCATAGTTTTGTGAATAATCTGGGCGTTCACAAACCGGAGAGACTAGCATGATGATATGATCCGCCCTTAAGTGGGGTAGCCGATCTCATAGGCTACTAGCGGAGATCCTTCCGCTTGGTATATCACATGGATGCATGAGTTTCTCGTGTCCATCGAACTAACCGCCGAAAGTTTTCATATGGAGTGTTTATCCCAAGTGTCTATGAGAACTTTCATGTATCGATTATATGACTTGTCCTTTGACTTGAGGTCTTTACAATCTTATGTATGGATCAAATAACTTTGATATTCTCCTTCCCCGTTTCAAAAGATCCGGTCATAAGGATATGATTAGGTCATTTGTTGAAACACGTGAAGTTTGTAAAGATTATAACAGAGAATCGCCACTCTCTCGGATAATATTTTCTTATAAGAGTAGTATTCCAGTTCGTGGGTTGATATGTGTGATCAGTGCTTGAGACTGTGGCTACAGCGCAAGAATCATGTGAGATTCTTGGGTTAGCACGATTCATGACACTATCAACATTATTCATTTGACCATATTGGTAGACACTTTCCGTACCCTAGGTCAATAGGTGGGGATACAGTGAGGCGAGAGACCATATCATATGTAAATCGCATACAAAATGGGTATATATATATTTCCTTCTCATTTGAGGGCCTTGGCATGTTGCTAGATGTCAACCTTAGTCATTGAAATCAAACGACCATCTGATCGGAGGATACTTTATGTTCGATTAAATTATCACGATTCATTCCATATCCAACTTGAGGGGTACCCAAAAAGTCACACACAACAGAGTCGAAATCAATGGTTAACAGTGCACAGTATAAATATAACAGCATAATGATTGCTGTATGAATTATTCATAAATGGTTCAATGTGTTTAATTATTGAACAGATTATTTATGAGGTTCCATAGTGGCTTAGGGATTGTGAAGAATGACGATAGGGGCACTTTGGAATTGGAATTTAAAAAAAATTACTATTCACATGAATAGTAATATGAATAGTAAAAAAAATTTTGTTATTTGTTTTGAATCCAATTCGGCCCAAACTCTTATTAGGTTTTATAATCTCATTAAACCACTAAATTAAGATCCAATGGCTAAGATTAATTAGTTTTATCTCACATCGGATTCTTAATTAATTTTGTTGTCTTTGGAGCACTATATAAACCCAAATAATTCTTCTCAAATTTTTGCACAACCTTTTCATATCTTGGGTTTATATAAGTGAACAACTCTAAAGTTTAAAGAGTAAGCCCTTGATTTTGAGTATCCTTACGTCTAATTAACTAAAAGAACTTCAAGTTAAAAGTTTTGAGGTATTTGCCTAGGCTAGCACCAATGGCAAAATACATGTGCACTCAAGGCGTAGTCTTGCCGTTGAGTTTTGGCTTTGGTGTGTGCATCTTTGGATGCCACACACTTAGGTGGATCTTTGGAACATGGAAGAGCTTGCTGAGTTCAAGAAAG
>SKCR01037074.1:0-14656 GCA_019454045.1 Zanthoxylum bungeanum
ACAATGTGGGCCTCGACCCTGGGATTCATTCCTGGATTCATTCCAAAACTCTGTCGATGTGGGCCTCGACCCTGGGATTCATTCCAAAAATCTGTCGATGTGGGCCTCGACCATGGGATTCATTCCAAAACTGAGATTCATTCCCATATTCATTCCAAAACTGAGATTCATTCCCATATTCATTCCAAAACTGAGATTCATTCTCGGATCCATTCCAAAACTGAGATTCATTCTCGGATCCATTCCAAAACTGAGATTCATTCCGGATTCATTCCAAAACTGAGATTCATTCCCAGATTCATTCCAAAACTTGAGATCATTCCCGGATTCATTCCAAAACTGAGATTCATTCCCGTATTCATTCCAAAACTTAGATTCATTCTCGGATTCATTCCAAAACTGAGATTCATTCCCGGATTCATTCCAAAACTGGGATTCATTCCCGGATTCGTTCCAAAACTGAGATTCATTCCCGGATTCATTCCAAAACTGAGATTCATTCGCGGATTCATTCCAAAACTCTGATGATGTAGGCCTCGACCGTGGTATTCATTCCCGAATCTGATATCGGATGATGTGGGCTTCGCCCCCGGGACTCATCCCCAAAACTGATACTGACGACGTGGGCCTCAACCCTGGGACTCATCCTCAAAACTGATATTGATGTCTCCATATCTGGAGTGACATACCCGGAAAAACTGATGCTGATGTCTCCATACCCGGAGTGCCACACCCGACAAAACTAAAACTAATGTCACAATACGTGGAGCGCCAAACCCGGCAAAACTTATACTGATAATGATGTGGGCCTCGCCCCCAGAGTGCCATACCCGGAAAAACTGATACTGATAATGATGTGGGCCTCGCCCCTAGAGTGTCATACCCGACCAGACTTGATATTGATGCTGATGTTTCATTTCACATATTGTATTGCCTCTTCTCGAGATAATCCTGATAGGTAGACATTATTTTCGTCCAACGAATGCTTCGTGTCGAACCCTGAGAACCTTCAAAGTACTTGATACACTCAATTCCGATCGTCTGAATAGGTGATCTAAACTAGACTTCTTGTGTGTGTGTGCCACGTGCTCTTTCGCAGCTTAATCCTTAAGTAGGCCAACTTGATGATTTCGTCTCGGAGAATTGGACCAGTGGGTCTAACCAATCTAGATGTCTTGATCACACTCTGTGATTACTTCGTCATACTCAACATGATATGGTTTTTTTTTTTTCTGTCTCTTTCTTTTCATTTGAACTTTTTTTTTTCTTTTCATTATTTTCTCTTTCTTTCTTTTCTTTCTTTGACACACCTACCATTTAAGGTAGCATTTCTCCTCATGGTGGTCCTAATACTCGCCATGGGCAGATTCACGCTTATCGGTTATAGGCGTCTATTTTTCTTTTTCTTTTCATTGCATAGACATTTTCTTTGTTTCCAACCATATCATATATCGTAAGCATAAGTAAACCAGGATGGACATGCAGACAACGGTCATTCACTGATCCACAATCTCTTCGACTAGTCATCTCGCCAACTACTCAGGCTTCTCTATCGAGATCATGTAATCAAGTGCTCGTGATTCTAGCCAAGATCAATCCATTCAGAATACAGGATGAGAGCATATCTCGCACTTATCGTTTCTAAGGTTCCTCCATACAACAAACAATATCATCACCGGACATACCTTAACCATCAAAGACTTCTCTCCTTATCTTCTTATTCTTCTTTTTTCACTCACTCACTCCATGGAATTATCCCTTTCAACCGCTGATAATGTGGGCTTCGCCCCCTGAGATTCTCTTTCCCGAACGAAACTCATACTAATAGGGCCTCAACACTAGGATTCCTCCCTGAAACTGGTTCATTCTGAAACTGATACTGTTCATTTCTGAAACTGTTCTGTGATACTTATTCATTCTGAAACTGTATTGTTTCTGTTTCTGTTTGGCTTACCTTCGCCGCTTTTCTTTTTTCTTTGAAACTGTGAATACAAAACAAAACAAAACGCAAAAGAATGCAAGTACGTTACGTGTATGCTGTTGGTTTCTATTAAGGTCCTAAGATCATAAATAAGCATGAAATATGTGCGAATACAATTCAACGAAGTTGTGGAATACTCACATCGATCGGTTGAGCGACGATCGAAGCAACAAAATCTGATTTTGCCCACTGGTACATGCGGCAGTCAGCTGCTACTGCCTCACTGATTTTGGCTCGGTTTTGGTCCTTCGTCAAGCTCCAAGCTTCGTCGGACGATTCCCGACTCA
Source organism: Zanthoxylum bungeanum (assembly GCA_019454045.1). Lineage (NCBI taxonomy): Eukaryota > Viridiplantae > Streptophyta > Magnoliopsida > Sapindales > Rutaceae > Zanthoxylum > Zanthoxylum bungeanum. The sequence continues at coordinate 2,269 of SKCR01037074.1, forward strand.
TGGGTGGACTTCCCTATCACCTTCGCATGTCTCTCGGAGTGCTAACTCTTGTGATTTTGCCACAAAAATCACATACTCAAGCTTCCATATCTCACGGTTTTGACAGAAACTAGTGAGTATTTTTAGCCTCTTGGGCGTGTGGAGAGAAATGAGAAGAAGTGAGAGAGAGATAAATTTGGTTGATGGCTAAAGTGTATCTAATACACTAATTTGAATTTCAAATTCATTTGCCATGAATTTGGCTTTCAAAAAGTCAAGCCATAATGGCACCAACCACTTCCATCAACTCACATCAATCCATCAATCATGAATAGTGACTTGCGTCAATCACTCAAAGTGAAAGACATCAATCACTTGATTGACGAATGATGTGACGCTAGATGTGACTAGCGATTTGATGCTTGATTTGACTTGCGTGCCGCACTCGAATTCGAAATGTGAATGCGCTCGCAAATAATCTCGGGCTCGGGTTTGCTAATTCCAAATTAACGAATTTTCCTTTGCGTCGCAATTAAATCTAATTTAATCTAATTTTAATTCCGCATCGAAATCCAATTTCGTTTAATATATCGAATATATTAAATTGTCAATTAATTCCAAATTAATCGTTCTCTCTTTAATTGATATTTTATCCTAGATAAAATATCTACGTAATAATCCCAGATTAATTTTCTCTCTCTTCTAATTAATCCGAGATTAATTTAGAATGCGAGTCATACGTCATCGGTGAATCTTTGGGAAGCGACCCATGAGATCCCGGATATGTTAGAAGTAAATTCGGTCGTCGGACTATCCGAACACGTAAGTAAAAAGTACTACATTTTACCGATTTACAAGACAACGTTGGCTTCTGGCAAAGCGCCATGCCTACCCATTCTCTGGAAATATCCTTACAGGAATAAAGGATCTATATCAGGCGTAGTAATATGGTATTTCTTATTTCTGTCCAGTATCGGATGATCATGTGCTAGGCCTGGGGCTGGAATTGTGTCTGCCCCGTACGAAACACATGTCGGATGTCTGGTGACTACTCTCTATAATCGGATAAACCTGACCTTGTCATTTTATTTCGATAGCTGCATCATTTAAGAGAACCAGTCATGTATCCTACGTGACCATCATCTCCACTATGACTGGAGTGATACTTCCGTCTTGACATCACACCCAACACACTACGATTCTCAATATACCCAGCATTGGCGTACACAGAACCTGTTAAAGTCCTGGAGGACCGTAACCAAAGTATATTGATTGTCGCAAGTATTAGCGGTGCAAGTCTAAGGTTAAGACCAAATACACCTACCCTGATTTCGGACTTCCATAGACACATAGTCATACTACCAATGGAATTCCGAGGGGGTCTATCCAGAGCGAAGCTGTTTCCCGTACCATCGGTAAAACACAATATCCTATTACACTTGCATGAGTATCCTATACCCATTATATGAGAAACTATGTCGTTGTGCCCTCACAACGCGCACAGTGTAATACTAGTCTTTTACGTATTTATCGATGTCCAATCTCGATAATACTCTGACTATGGATATTTAATGATGTATCCTTCGTGGACTAATATTGTCTCATATCATTCTCCGTCCAGGAACAAATCTGATGAGAGGAAAATATATCAATATTTACCGCCCCTTTTACTTAATATTTTGTTTATTTTCTCGGGGTTTGATGAACGTTTTGATGTGTTTTAGTTTATTTCACAGATAAAATAATATTGGGACTCAATGAAATCATTTAGGACGAAAATGTGGGTCAAATAAGGGTAAAAATTAGACTTGACATATTAATTTTGGAGATTGGAAACTTGAAAGGGCGTTTTAACGATGTGCAGTTTTGGAAATTCCCGTTTTGCGCACCTCAGTTGGAGGCACTACCTTTTTAAGTTAAGGATATTGCGGGAAACGGACGTCGGAAGGGGAAATTTGGAATAAGTATGTCGTCAAGTTCATTTCACAAGTTCACTATTTTCGTTCGTGCTGCGTTCGTTACCGTTTCGAACGTCAAACAGATTGCGGGCGTTCGTGTAGCGTTCTAAGAGACGTTCGAACGGTGTCGGTATTTCTGGTTTTGTTGCTAGGCCCACACGCCCAAGGCCCTTAAATTACACCCAAATTAAATCAAATATTAATTAAATTAAACATTGAATTAAATAAAATAATTAAACCATTTACCAATTAAATAAAACATAAAATATAATCATACCTAATTTAGATAAATCAAATATATTAACATCCTAACTAAACAAAATCATATACTAAATTAAAAAGATGTCATGCCTAATTAAATCACTCATAACCAATTTAAAGATATTGACTTCCTAATCTAAACCAAATTTGTCCCCCCTCAATCTTTGACTTTCCTTGCTCAACATAAAATCAAATCCCTTCCTTGTGAGACAAGGTGAAGCCCTAGCCTTTCTCTATATAAACCACACCTTTCCAAGACATGACTCCCCTAGCTCATACATATATAGTTCACGCCCATCATAAGAAGAAAAGAAGCAAAGAATTTCCCATCACCTTCACACAATATCATTCACAGTAATAGCATAAAGAAGTAAAACAATTTCTCTCTTATACCTCCTTCAATAACCGAAACAACCACCCCTCCTCCAAGTCCCTCCATAGCCGAATACACAGCCCCATACCACAGCCTTAGGACACGTAAATACAGCCCAAAAACACCCAAAACAGTCCCTAAAATCCTTAAAATGGTAACATAAAAACTGCACTTAAAACCCACAAAAAACACTCAAAACAGTCCGTTGAAACGTCAAAACAGTGACCTGAACAGTGAGTAGAAAATACAGAGCAAACAGCAGTAAAACGGAGGCCGAACAGCAGCAAAATGGAGGCCGAACAGCAAACAAAACAGCAAAAGAGTGAGGTAAGACGCTAAACCAGTGAAACAGAGAAGTTGAGGAGCTTACCCTCCGACGTCCGTGAAATGCAAGTCCGAAAGTCGGCAAAAAAGGTTAGACCTGAGGGTATTTTCCACATTCGTTTTCTGTTTTATTTTTATTATTTATTGAGTATTGTTCGCATGATTGTCATGTTAAAATGCATGTGTGGCCCTCGAGTAGATAAATATGCATGTGTTACGAAATATTGTATGTTGTGGCCTGGGAATAAAATGAAAGATGTGTCAACTCTCGCGGTATATCGGATGGAAACCCGGACATAAATTTCATAGCTGATTACGAATGGACGGTAGTATGATATGTACTCAGGATACAACTCCACGTACCGCTTGAGTAAACAGAACCTTCTTTTGTTTTATATTGCTTTGATTTATTTATTTTTCGTCATTTGAATTCGCATGTTACTTGTTTATGCATGACGCAATCGAGTGCATGGGCTTAGTAAGTCGGATTAAAGGTCCCCTATTTGGAGGGGTTAAAAATCCTTTACCACGATGCTTTGCCGCACCGGTTGAGGTGTGTTCGATTAGATGTAAGATATGTTCAATCGGACTTACTAAGTTTGATGTTATTGCCTTTATTTTTGTATGCATGAGGCAATCGAGTGCATGGGCTTAGTAAGTCGGATTAAAGGTCCCCTATTTGGAGGGGTTAAAATCCTTTACCACGATGCTTTGCCGCACCGTTGGTGTATATTCGATTGGATGTGAGATGAGTTCAATCAGATACGTGAGGTCCCACATGGTGGATTTGTTTGTCTATGAATGTGTTGCATGCATCAGGTCTGGTTTCATTCGAACGCGTTCTCGAACGCCACACGAACGTGAACCTTCTGTTTACCGTTCGAACGCGTCCTCGAACGCTACATGAATGCGCACACATTTTCTTAGTGTTTCATGTATCAGGTCTGGTTCCGTTCGAACGCGTTCTCAAACGCCACACGAACGTGAACCTTCTGTTTACCGTTCGAACGCGTTATCAAACGCTACGTGAATGCTCACGCATCTTCTTAGTGTTTCATGCATCAGGTCTGGTTCCGTTCGAACGTGTTCTCGAACGCTATACGAACGCGAACCTTCTGTTTACCATTCGAACGCGTTCTCGAATGCTACACGAACGCGCACCCACTGAACTGAGTTATTTTCATCAGATTTCACACATAATTATCCCTAGTAGTTATTCATTCGTATGATGCACCTGATTGTTTCTATGCATTGTGCAAGATTGTGTAGGTGTCGTTCATCTGTATTCCCCACATGTATGAGTATAATATGCTTGTTAACTTGTATGCTTGACGTATGTTAATCTTTATGTATGCAAATTGAGACATAGATTACATGCAAATAGGCTGTATGCAAATTCCGATATTTGTTAGATGTAAATTTAGATGAACTTGTTGATGTATGCATGAGAACATAGAAGCATGATACTCTTGGAAATAAGTGTTACTTAAGCTTGATTAAATTATTGCACAAATCCTTTCATTACAAATGACATAAGTAAGGGACCACTCTGAACCCAACGGTTTGAGGTCTTCCCTTACGAGGGGTGAGTGCGGCTTTAAATTTCACTTTCCCGGTTCACACCGGGTGGCGACTCCATTATTTCTCCGGTTTAGTCCCCCGTGGCTACTCTGTACTCCCAACTAGGCCGCGAGCCTAGAACAGCATGCGTCGCCCAGTTTCTGTGTTCCCACAGTCTGGCGACTCCACTGGGGATAGAGAATCGGCCCCGAAATACTGTCTTGTAATGTTTGGATTTATGTTCTAATTGACCGTGTCTATAGTGGATAAAATGAGGGTTTAATCAAGGGCATTTTTGTTGGATAACATGACCCATAGCGTCACTATTTGCACAGATCATTGTGTTGTTGTAGCAAATTAACTATGTAATAAGGAAATTGCACTCTCATCATTTGTGATTAGATCACCATAGATATATAAATGAAGAGAGGTCCCTATGATTAGTTCCTGGATTGAGATGATATGAGACAGTATCAGTCCACGAAGGATTAATCATTAATATCCCTAGCCGTAGTATTATCGAGACTGGACATCGATAATGCGGAATAGGCTAGTATTGCACTTGTGTGCGTTGTGAGGGCACAACGGCATAGTTCTCATATATATAAGTGTTGGATACTTATGCAAGTGCGATAGGAGGTCGTGTTTCACCGATGGTACGGGAAACAGCTTCGCTCTGGATAGACCCCTCGGAATCCCATTGGTATTATGAATATGTGTCTATGGGAGGCCGAAATCAAGGTAGGTGTGTATAGTCTTAACCTGAGACTTACATCGCTAATGCTTACGACAATCGATATACTTTAGTTGAGGTCGTCTAGGACTGTAACCGGTTCTGTGTACGCCAATGCCGGGTATATTGAGAATCGTAGTGTATTGGATGTGATGTCAAGACGGAAGTGTCACTCCAGTCATAATGGAGATGATGTCACGCAGGATACGGTATTAGTGCTCTTAAAGAGATGCGCATCCAATCGTGATATTATGACCAGGTCATGAATATCCGATTATAGAGACTAGTTACCAGACATCCGATATGTGTTTCGGACGGGGCAGACACTTATCCAGCCCCAGCCCTAGCACGTGATTATCCGATACTGGGCCGATATGCACAATACATTAGTATACTACGCTTGATACAGATCTTAATATTCTTAAATGGATATGTCCGGAGAATTGGGGTAGACTTGGTGCTTTGCTAGGAGTCGACCTTGTCTCGTAAATCGGTAGAACGTAGTACTTGGTACGTACGTGATTCGGACACTCCGACGACCGTATTTACTGCCAGATTATCCGGGGATCTCATGGGTCGCTTCCCGATAATCCACCGATGACGCACAACTCGCACTCTTGAATAATCTGGGATTATACAGAAGAGAGAGAAAATTAATCTAGGATTAATAACGGAGATGTTTTATTCGGATAAAATGTCGTCTAAAGAGAGAGAACGATTAATTCGGAATTAATCGATGTATTAATATATTCGATATATTAGACGAAATTAGATTTCGACGCGGAATTAAAATCAGATTTTAATTCGGGCAAACGAGTTAATTTAGAATTAATTCGTTAGCGACGTAAATAATAATTTCGCTAGGCGCAATTATTTATTTAAATTCGATTGAATTAACGTCGCGACGTAAGCTCGGTATTTCGGAAATATCGAACCCGAACGCGTGTGAGTGCACGTGGGCCCACTTTCATTTGGAAACGTGGGGGGCCCACATGACACATGTCATTCTAATGCATTGCATGTAGATTGTGTACATTGCACTCAATGTCATTGCATGGAGTTTGAGTGTTTGACACTCTAAGCCATTGCATGTTATGTGTCATAATTTTATTATTAATTTAATGAAAATTATGGTATAAATATAAATTGATTTTTGGTAAATCATTTTAATTCAACAAACACATTTTTCTCTCTCAAAATGCTCTCTTCTCTCACGCCCAAATGGGGCAAACTGCTCACTGCTTTTCATCACAAAAACCGTGAACAATAGGGAGGAAGCAAGAGTGGATTTTCATGGTGAAAATTCAAGTGCTAGCACACTTACAAGTATTGCGAAGGTGGTAGGGAGGTTCGACCATGAGACGGGATCCATCCAATGAAGCTAGGAGCTCCATTTCTTCACTCAATTTTCTGTTTTTGTAGGCAGTGGGCTGCTGCAGTGGGCTTACAAAGACAGTGCGTTTTTGGGCTTGAATCGTCTCCAAATCGACATAACCGATCAATGTGAGTATTCCGCTACCTCCGTTGATGTGTTCACATATAATTTCATGTCTTGTTTGATCTTGGGACCTTAGAATAAACCAACAATGGCATCAAGAGCTAATGTTGCAAGCATGAAAAATGTAGGGCTTAAAATTTGGGTAAATGTTTGTTGAGCATGATTTGAATAAATTGATTGTTTAAGTATGCTTATAACATGTTTGATTGCATTTTGGTTGGACCAATTTATTGAAAATTGATTTGGAATAATTTTCCCCAATTTATTCATGTTGGCCGAATGTGTAGGAGTCTTGGAGTTCTTGGAATTTTTCATTTTAAATTCATTGGATGAGTTATAATGATATAGATGATGTTAATTTGAAGTCAATTTGATTGAATTTTGAATTGAACAAAAATCCCCAATTTCCTTCACCTTGGCCGAATGTATGGCCCTATTGAATGTCTTGGTAATTTTTTTTTTATGAACATTGGATGTGTATGAAATCATTCGGGAAGTTAATCATGCTTTGAATCTCTGGTTTCTGGAAACTATTTCTAAAATCTTGTTTCTAAAAACTGTTTACTGGGAATCTGAAAACTCTTTCTGAAAATCTTTCTTTTTCTTGTACTTCTTTCTAAAACCTTCTTTCTAAGTTCTTTTCTGAAAATTGAAAACTGAAATCTAAAATCCTTTTTCTGAAAACCAAATCTCCGCATGTAGGCACATCTCCGCCCGAAGGCGCATCTCCGCCAGTAGGCACATCTCCACCCAGGAATGTACCATCTAAGCGCTGAGGATCTAAGAGTGTCCCCCAGTCCTCCACATGTGCACATGTGTCTAAATCCGTCAATTCCAATTAATGTACAGCTGGGATGAGTCAAATCCCAAATCACGAATCAATGTGATATCCGTCAATTCCATAATTGTTCATAAAATCTCGCTGGAATGGGTTTATACCCCAATCCCGATAAAATCCATTAAAACTTTTGTTTTGAAAACATTTAAGACTGTTAAATACTTTAAACTTTAAAATCAAATTCAACTGCAGTTCAGAAAAGATTACCCAATATGCATGTTCAATGCATTATGCTTTCATTCACTCAATACATGCTTTCACAAAATAATGCTCACATACGCGCGTATGCTTTCTATGCATGCTCTAATGCAACTTTTCATATTCTCATATTTTCTCATTCTATTCATGCCCATACTCGTGTATGCATGCTCATGCATATTCATGTCCATGTACTACATTCTCAATTTACATTTTCTAATTCATGTTCAAACATACATATTTCTTATAATCATAATCTTTCACATCTTATTCATTCACGAATACAAGTTCATGCTCAAACATACACATTCACATACTTTCTTTACATATTTACAAATGCACGTTTATAAATATATCACATACTTTTTTATCCATAACCGGTATTTAACAACATCAAGTCATTTCAGTCTACATTCATAATTCATACAATATAATATGTATTCATATATTAACATACATACTAGTTAAGCCAATTTCCTCAAAATATCGAATATACATAATCACGTCAAAATCATATATTTGCTACACACATGTTCTTATTCGCCATTTTAGCATTCAATCATACTTGCAAACATTTCCATTTATCTCTAATCCCATTTCCCTAGGGTGTAATGTCTAAAACCCCCATTCCCAGTTAAAGTTACTATTCACAGTAAACATTTATATATATATATCCAAATTATCAACTTTTCGTCCACATCATTAATCAATCCACCACTAACATGTATAACATATATATAATCTCATGTATAACAGGTATACACTTCAATACAAAAAATTCCCAAATTCTAGGTTTTCTAACCAAATTACATATTTCCATAGTTTTGCCACAAGTTTTTAATTTCTTGCTCTATATCATCACTAAAGCACCCTAGCATGCTTCTATTCCATTATTAAGTTCAATTCCAGGTTTTACCTAAACCCTAGAAATCAATTCAAACAAACTCAAGATGATCACCACATAGAATACTTACCTGGATTCGCGGACACTCCTAGTCCAGCTCATATCTGTCAAAACAAATCATAAAACGCGATCAGAACCGCTATTTGCGAACTTTAGACATTTCTATAATAAACTTCGGACCTTCCCGCAATACACTAACTAATCCTATTCTGCCGTTTAAACTCCTTTACTCTAATACATATCTTTCTTTACTATTCCAACTAGCTACATAGCTTAGATTCTCGTTTTACGCGTTTGCGGCAAATCTTGCGGAAAAGTTTCCGCAAACGCTACGGAAGGGTCTCGAACCTTCCGAACTTATCCAGAACTATTTAATTATCTTCTTACTATCATAATTAGGTCATATTCATGATCACGGTCGTTAGACCATAGCCGCGCGAGAAACTTCATTTTACCGAAAACTCGCTAATTCTATCGGATCGATCCAATTATTCTATTTCCACCCGGATTCTACCTCATGCATCGTTTTAACATATTATATCACATCCAATTCATTTCATGTCAGTTCACTACACTACGGAACTACTGGAATCATCCGAATATTCAGACTCCCAACGTCCATACGAACGCGCTGGTGTCGTCGGAATTCTGATCGGAGCTACTGTTCATCTAGGTTTACTATTCACATGCGCCTTCTCTCCTCGTTTTGCGTGCAACCGGACGCTGTTCGGTGAAATCGACTCCGCACACTCGTAGTACTCGTTGAGGGCTTCGATTTGGCGGGTGGCTCGAGCCGTGAAATGAAGCGACGAGCTCAAATCAAGAAACCCAGCTCGCGCTCATTCTCCATGTCGTGTCGCCGGATTCCGGCGTCCTTTGGCCTGTCACCGGCAGCAGGAGAATGGGGGTGGGCCGGTGGTTCATTATGAGGTGGTTCACCGGCCGACGGTGGCCGGAGTGTGGCCGGCGCAAGGAGAAAACGATGATTTCTTTTTTTGGGAGATGGGGGTCGTGTTTGGAGACTTTGGGAGATTATGCTCTTTTTGCAATTTCTGAAAACTATGGGTCATTTATAGACAATTTCGAAAAATTACATTCTGATCCCTGAAAATTATAATTAGGTCCCTATCATGGAACTTTCTAGAATTTCGCATTTTTGAAGCCCTTCTGGCGTGATTTTTGAAAAGTGTTCAACGCGAAAGTTGTTCATCTAGAAAAAAGAGTCTGATGATTCAAGAATCACGCAATCGGAGATTTTTTACTATTTACGTGACCAAAACCGCAAACTTTACGCGTATATATAAAAAAATAGAGTAACAGATTTTTGGGACGACGCATCTTCTAATGCGACAAATCTGTTTGAGTTTCTAGGTCCATAGAATCGAATACAAGCCATAAAATATGTGTGAAAACAAATCGAGAAAGTCGCGGAATACTTACATCGATCGGTTGAGCGACGCGGAGGCCACGAAGACACCAAAACTGCTCACTGCCTCACTGCAATGTGTGCCCACTGCTGCAGATTGGATTTCTGTTTTGCGCCATTTCGGAGTCCTCGAACAAGCTCCAAGCTTCGTCAAACGATTCCCGGCTCATGGGTGAGCTTCCTAATCACCTTCGCATTGATCCCGGAGTGTGCTAGCACTCTCGATTTTGCCACAAAATCACACTTGCTCCCCTAATTTCCTTTGCTTCCATCGGCAGTTCACTGCCTCAAGAACAAGATGAAATGCGTGAGAGAGGAAGGAGAAATGGTGAGGGAGAGAAGTGAAAAGTGTGTTGGAAAATTGGTTTTTTAATTTGCTTATATATTTTCTACAATAATAAAAGCAAATACATTTCACTTTTCTTTCAAAAAGTCAAAGGAAGATATAAAAACAATATATGTCTTTCAACTTTCAAAAAGTTGATTTCCAACCACTCACATCAAGTCTTTTCAATCAATCAATCTAATCAATTGTCACATCACTCAAAGTGACATGATTTGACGCTTGATGTGACGCTAGATGCGACTAGCAATTTGACGCTTGATTTGACTTACGTGCCGCACTCGAATTCGAAATGTGAATGCGCTCGCAAATAATCTCAGGCTCGGATTCGCTAATTCTAAATTAACAAATTTCCGTTGCTTCGTAATTAAATGATTACGCCTAGCGAAATCACATTCACGTCGCTAACGAATTAATTCAAAATTAATTCGCTCGCCCGAATTAAAATCTAATTTTAATTCCGTGTCGAAATCCAATTTCATTTAATATATCAAATATATTAATTTACGATTAATTCTAAATTAATCGTTATCTCTCTTAATGGTATTTTATCCCAGATAAAATATCTCCGCAATTAATCCAAAATCAATTTTCTCTCTCATCTTATTAATCCCAGATTAATATAAGTGCGAGTCATATGTCATCGGTGAATCTTTGGGAAGCGACCCATGAGATAACCGGATATGTTGGCACTCAAATTGGTCGTCGGACTATTCGAACATGTAAGTACCTCGTACTACGTTTATACCAATTTACAAGACAAGGTTGGCCTCTAGCAAAGCGCCATGCCTATCCAATTCTCCAGAAATTTCCTTACAGGAATAAAGGATCTGTATCAGGCGTAGTATACCGTAGTATTGCGTATTTCTGTCCAGTATCGGATGATCACATGCAAGGCCTGGGGCTGGTTCAGTGTCTGCCCCGTACGAAGCATATATCGGATGACAAGCAACTAGTCTCTTTAATATCGAATAATCATGACCAAGTCATATTATCCTGACGGTTGCAACCTTTATTAGAGAACCAGTTATGTATCCATGCGCGATCATCAACTCCATATGACTGGAGTGACACCTCCATCTTGACATCACACCCAACACACTACGATTCTCGATATACTGAACATCGGCGTACACAAAACCTATTACAGCCCTGGACGACCTCAACCAAAGTATATTAATTGTCGTATGCATTAGCGGTGCAAGTCTCAGGTTAAGACCGAATACACCTACCCTGATTTCGGACTTCCATAGACACATAGTCATACTACCAATGGAATTCTGAGGGGGTCTTATCTAGAGCGAAGTTGTTTCTTGTACCATCAATGAAACACGACCTCCTATTACACTCGCATGAGTATCCTATACCCAAATATATGAGAACTATGCCGTTGTGCTCTCACAAACGCGCACAAGTGTAATACTAGTCTTTTACGCATTCATCGATGTCCAATCTCGATAATGCTCTGACTATGGATATTTAATGATTAATCCTTCGTGTACTGATACTGTCTCATATCATTCTCAATCCAGGAACTAATCATAGGGACCTCCTATCATTTATATATCAAAGGTGATCTAATCACAAATGATAAGAGAGCAATCTCCTTTGTCACATAGTTAATTTGTACAACAACACCATGATCTGTACAAATAGTGACGCTATGGGTCATAACTGTCCAACAATCTCCCACTTGGCCTATAGCCAGTCACTCGAGTGCCTAACACCCGAACTATGTACGGTTGGCTCAAACTACTGAGGAAAGCTTTCGTCAGGGATTTATATGATTATCGTCTGACGCGATTTATACGATCATCACATTGCCACGATGTATGATCCGAACGAATCAGATGAATATCGAAGTATATATCTGGATCGTTGATGAGACCATTAATTCTTTAGGTTTTGCTGACGCCTAGCTCAGCTGCTAACAGAATCATATCTAATCTAATTAGATATTTTATCGACCCAAATGGCTTCTATTGCCGCTTCA
>SKCR01037075.1:0-14852 GCA_019454045.1 Zanthoxylum bungeanum
TTATAGGTAGGGTGAAAACCTAGGGTTTTGCAGGCCAAAAACGCGTTCAGATTGCAGTCGCGTTCGAACGCTTACTAGAACGCTACACGAACGCGCCCTTTCTGTGAAGACTCGTTCGAACGTCAATCGAACGCACAACGAACGTGAGCTCTCTGGAATGCTCCCGTTCGAATCCCACAAGAACATGCCTCGAACGTTTGCTCTCTGGAATGCTCCCGTTCGAACCCAATAAAGAACGTGCCACTAACGCCACACGTTCAAACCCACAAACGAACGCAGCACTAACGCCAATCGTTCGAACACTGCAACGAACGCACCACGAACGCATGTCTGATGCACAGCAGCCAGAAACCAGTCCAATTGCACAAAGATCTTCATGAAAGATTACAACTCAATTGAAATTGTTTTGTCACGGATACATGCCAATAAAAAAGGTGCTAACAATCTCCCCCTTTGGCATTCCGTGACAAAACACTACCTAATACAAAGACTACGGTAATAGACCCAAAAAGCAAATAGTCAACTGTCAACCATCAAAACAATGAGTTATTACAAATGGACTCGATCTAACACCTAACAAAGTAGTCTTGAAAGTAATGCTACCGCAGCAACATACCTGCTACCTGAAACATCAACAAACAACAATATACCGTGAAAAGCATTGGGATAATCAAGTAAACCATAAAGCAGGTAAAAATCTCATGCATGTACAAGTAGAAATCTTTCTCCCCCTTAATCTTAACTCCCCTTAAAACGGAGATATCTAAAGGATATTCTATGGCTCCCTCCTATATATTAAGGCTCTCCCCCTTAATATATTACTCTCCCCCTTTTTGTCACGAAATGACAAAGGATAAAGGAAACATGAAAAATAACAGGAGAACAGGAGAAAACACATGTAAGAGTATATACAAACATGAATTACTCCCCCTCACTAATAGGCACATAAAGTTAGCAAAATAAAACACGAGAAGTAAATCAAAACTCAGAAAGGTGCACAAGAAAAAAAATTGGTATGCAATAACATGAAGCACACACAGGCACATACTGAGATAAATAAAAATCCTGTCAAAAACTGATTGAAACAGCATGTAAAGCTGACACAATGATACCCAGTCAGTATTCAGCTGTTTATGAAATGAAACAATATGCAACATTTTAAAAGTGGCTAAATACAACACTTATGCATATGACATAAACACCAAAGCATATAAAGCACTTGCGTGAAAAATAAAGTGCACAACAAATCAAGGCTTAAGACCTTATTTTATGAGCTGGACACAGCCAAAGAAATCCATCTCTAAACAAACCAAGTCCACAAAATAGATGTTCAAACCCAGCACCACTAGGACCTGAAAATAAGCAACATTGGTTGCATGCTATAATATTTACCCCAGAAATATCATGAGCTCATATTTAATAACTCTTTCGAGTGAAGGGTTTTTGCCCTTATCTTTTGAATTTGGCCATTTTGGCTCTTTTGCTCTTGAGTCTCATTTTTTTTTAAATTATTTCTTTTTACTTTTGCACAAGGGGATAGCAAGGTCAACTAGTCAAAGGTCACACTATTCAGTAAACAAAGTATGGTAGAAATTAGATTGCCAGTCCAAAAACTCATACATGCAACCAAGCCTTGATAAAATAAAAACGTGTATGTGAGGTGCAAGCACATGATATACCAAAGGTTTTTATCACACACACTTATGTATATAGAGCATCAAGAAAAATAACAGCATATCATACATGCATAATCATATATCCTACATACCAGGATCACATGCACATGCTATTCATGCTCTAACAAGCCATAAAAATATTTTTGGTCTTTTTCAAAATATATAAATTTTTTTTTGATTTTTCAGTTTTAAAGCACAAAAAAAAATAAAGACACAAAACAGCTTGTAAAACATCCAATGGTACGTGGAGTTGTATCCCGAGTGCAGATCATACTACCGTCCATTCGGAATCGGCTATGAAATTTTAGTCCGGGTTTCCATCCTATATACCAAGAGACATATAACAAAAACAAGACACACACACACACCCATATGCAGTGAAAACAAAATAAACGTGCAAAAACATAAAACACACGCACACACACATGCAATGGGAAAATAAAATGCATCTTTCAAGCAGAGTTACACCGAAGTGTACTCTCATAATGTCCATCAGGACACGCAGAGGAAGATGGGAATTCATCTTGCTTCCTCACCCAAACCTTTCTAGGAACCTCATCCACTTGAGAATTCCTAGTCAACAAAGAAAGTTTCTCACTAAGAAATTGTGTCTGTTTAGTTAGTGCAGAAACTTGAGAAGCTAGATTTGAAGAATCAAATCTAGGCGACACACTCTTAGGCCTTTTCTTTTGCTTGTGCAACATGAAGCACTTAGGCCTAATATGTCCAGCCTTGCCACAGTGGTGGCACACAGGCATAAACCTCGGACGAGAGCGAGGTTTACCCACAGCACCTCTAGATCGAGGTTGGGTCACAGGACGAGGAACAAAAGGAGGAATCAGATGACTACACTCAACATGCTTCTTACATAAGTCATGTTTAGCTATTACAGGCACAACTTTGGAAGAAGAAGCCTTATCACAGTTAGGCTCAGAAATAATTCCTAACATACGGTCCATATTTTTATTCTCACTAGAAAATACAGAGAAATGGGTTCTAGTATCTTCAAGTTCAGTCTCTAAAGCTAGGACCTTATCAATTAGACCCCTATTCCTCTCCTCCAGGTCATCAAACATCAAAAGGCTTTGCTCAAATTTGGCTTGAGCTTCATTCTTTTCTAGCTCAACAGCTTTCAGCCTTTTATTGACCTCTATGTTAGTCTTCTTAATAGCTAAACTCTCATTAAACAGTTCAACATAAGCTACCTGAAGACTTTCCTCATCTACAGACTCATCAAGAGAGACTTCTGAATCATCATCATTAACAACAATCTCTCTCTCATCAGTCACACTAGCAGTAAAGGCCAAATAATTGCCTTTAGGAGAGTCATCACCTTCAGAATCACTAAGTGATGCTGTCATGGCTTTCTTGCCTTTAGCCTTAAGGTATGTGGGACACTCAGATTTAACGTGCCCATATCCTTCACATTCATAGCACTGGGCACCACGGGATCTACTATCCCTATCCTCTCCAGACTCACTCATGATATGCCTACTCTCTCTAGGCATAACCTCTCTATCCTGTTACTGCTATGGCCACTCTTCTTAAGTTTAAGAAATTTCTTAAACTTCTTTGCAAACAAGCCCAAATCACGATCCGTGATGGTATCATCATCACCAGACGAATCATGCACAACTTCCTTAGCGATTTTCATCGCAAACGTTTTTGGCTCTCTATAACCAGGAAGCTTTTTCTCATAAACCTGCAGTTTTCCTACGAGTTCATCTAAATTAAGCTGATCGAGGTCATTACTTTCCTCGATGGCGGTGATTTTGGGTAGGAACTTATCAGGTAGGGATCTCAGGATTTTCCTAACTATCCTACTGGTAGGAATAGTCTCACCTAGGTTAAAACTAGAGTTAACAATATCGTTAATCTCAGCATAAAACTCATCAAAAGGTCTCATCATCCTTCATTCTAGCGACCTCAAACCTAGTAGCAAGATCCTGGAGTCTACTATTTTTAACAGACAATGTGCCCTCATGCACAGTCTGCAGGATGTCCCAAGCATCTTTGGTTATCTCACACATTGAGATTCTCCTAAACTCAGCAGAATACACAGCACCATGTATGGCATTAACAGCCTTGCTGTTCCTATTGCTAGCATCAAATTCGTCATTGGTCCAGGTCAATTTATCTTTAGGGGAAGATACCCCATCAACAACAACAACGGGAGGTTTCCACCCGTGTTCAACAGTCATCTAGACCCTCTCATCTAAAGACTTAAGGAACGCTCTCATGCGAACCTTCCAATGCAAATATTCTGTGCCATCAAAAAATGGCGGACAATTTAAGGGTTGACTACGCTCCATAGCTAATGGGCCAAGGATCGAGTTCAGGCTCTGATACCAATTGAAAATTCGATTTTACACAAAGGTTCTGAACCTATGCGAAATTACAAACAATAAGCAGGACAAGTCCTGTTACTGCTACTATGGAATTGCAACAGGCAAATTAACAGGCAACCACAATAACAGATAAATAAAATATACTGCAAATATAAAAACAATAACAATAAATAAAGCAACAAATAAAATCAATCACACAAAATTCAACACAATAATTTTGGTGACGAAGTGGAAAACTCTTCCGAGTAAAAAAAATCACTCCGGGTATAGGCTACCACCCGAATCCACTATATCGAGAAAAACTTACAGCGATGGTCAAGACCTATGGTGGCAACTCCACCGACTCAAGTACCTCTATACTGCAAGAACTCAAGGAACTCCTCAAGCCCGCGACCCACGATTTTCTTCAGAACCTCTGAAGTCTCTGAGTAGATTATATCACCAATGACGCCGGAACTCCGACTACCAAACTTCATCCTAATAACTCTAAAGGATTAGGGAATTTGGGTTAAGTTGTGTTGAAGGTTTATCAAAGAATGGATTTCACCATTAACAAAGAAGACATAAGATTCAAAGAGTCTTCAAGGTGAAATCAAAGAGAGTTGAAAGCTTTGAGAGGTTTTGGCTCAAAAGGAATGTGTTTCAACTTTTGAGAATGACGGCTAAGGGTTATATTTATAGGTAGGGTGAAAACATAGGGTTTTGCAGGCCAAAAACGCGTTCAGATTGCAGTCGCGTTCGAACGCTTACTAGAACGCTACACGAACGCGCCCTTTCTGTGAAGACTCGTTCGAACGTCAATCGAACGCACAACGAACGTGAGCTCTCTGGAATGCTCCCGTTCGAATCCCACAAGAACATGCCTCGAACGTTTGCTCTCTGGAATGCTCCCGTTCGAACCAATAAAGAACGTGCCACTAACGCCACACGTTCAAACCCACAAACGAACGCAGCACTAACGCCAATCGTTCGAACACTGCAACGAACGCACCACGAACGCATGTCTGATGCACAGCAGCCAGAAACCAGTCCAATTGCACAAAGATCTTCATGAAGATTACAACTCAATTGAATTGTTTTGTCATGGATACATGCCAATAAAAAAGGTGCTAACAAAAATCTTGAAGAATAATAATTAAACAATTAACACATGATGCACTCATAAGAAAATAGGCAAACCTAATATGCAAAATATAGAATGCAAACAAAACAGACACTCCTTAGCTAAAGCATTTCCTAAAATAAAAAATTCAAATCTATTCACATTCACAGGCACATCAAATATATAACTGGCAAACAAAATCAAATCCTATACTATTTTTTCCCTAACACAGTAGTAAAGAAAACAGTTATTTAGGATTAGAGTTTGAAAGCATTTGAATTTTGCTTAACAATGAAAAAATAAATTGTATCAGCTGGCTAATTAGCTTTTGAATTTGATGTTATGGTTTTACCGTTAGATGAGCTAGATCACATAATTTAGCCGGCACCGGTCGTCCTAATTATAATAGTGTGACGCTACTGATTTTTAAGAATGAATTTTACTCATGAATTTGTCATAATAAATAAGAGGTTTGGGACAATTATTGTACATCTGTTTAGTGTTGTTATAATAAGTAGAAGTTTTTATAATATAACCTCAATAAAATGATAAGCTCGAATAAATAATAGATTTTATAAATACTGTTTGTATAGCTATACATTATGTTAGGTTTGGAATGTTAAGTTTTCCAAAACAAAACCAGTCCTTCGAGTTCTAAATCGGATGGGTATTTTTTTCAGGCTTAGGTCTATTTTCTTCTCGTTAGAACGAAGGCAGTTCGAACAAGAGATTGATTGTTTAAACGAGCGATCCAGAAGCCATGTCATTTTTTCAATTCTCGAGTTTTCAGAATAATACCGGAAGGTTCCCGAGTTGAATTTTAGGTCTTGGAATGAAATATTGTGAGAAATAATCGTTTAATAATTGAATAATAACGCTCTGGTAGGGACTGAACCGGTCGGCCACTGTGCATTCTTTGGTGGTCGGTGGTGGCCCCATAAACACCGAATATGGCGGGGAGAGGAAATACATCACAACTATTTTCTAATCTTGGATCATCGCTTTGATTCACGTGTCGAGTCATCCAACAAATTGAAGCCTTCAGAGAGTACTACAAGGTTGTGATATCAGATTTGCGGAACGACGCTTGATTTCCAGTGAATCGAGAGAGAAAGATTCAGATGAATTCTGACCCATTTTCCTATGTGCTTCGATTTGAATTCTCTCAAGTCCTATGTGTTTGTATGGGGGAATCAGCTAGTACCCTCAGAATTTTGGTAAGATATCCCGATAAAAAATTGATATTTTCAAGTTTATTGTATTATGTTTGGAAGCTTCCAATAGTGTCGTATAGTAATGTATTGACTTGTTTTGAATTGGATAAATTAGAATCAATTGAATTTGTGCTATTGGTAGAATTTGAGTGAAATTAGAATGTATTGGATCGATCCGGTAGGATATGTTAGTTTCCAGTAAAATTGGATTTTGCGCGTCTATTCTTTAGTTAATGTAGTGATAAATATAAGTTTATCTAATCAATCTTATGCATCATAGGATGATGTCGTAATGAATACTATATTATGTTTGATTTAAGATATCAATTAATCGTAATTGTTATGAGCTATTTTGTTATGTTGGAAACCATATGATGGATCTTGAAACATATTTTTTGTGATCTTTGAGATATTAAGAACAAGTTTCTTATTCTTGGAGAATTTAGTCTGCAACCATAAGGTCAGAATTATGACATTAGATGGTCTATGTCATATAAAGTTAGAAAAGATGCAGTGGGAGTATCACTGTTGATTCTACTAAATTAGTATTGACTTATCAGTTGCATAGTGACCCTATAGATTAGAAGTTATTATATTAGTGTAGTGTTTGCGATTGTCTTATAGTATTTGGATTTGATCTCTAAATGCATAGACAACTCATTAGCTATAGCACAATACTGATATAGTGTCTGAGTCATATTGATGTAGAATTTGGATTCTGCAAAATATAATGATGCTAGTAAAGAAAATGGTTAAGTTTGTTGGACAGACTCAATTTGTTAAAGCAGGCTTACTGGTTGTTTCCTACCTCTTGAGTGCTGGTGAGCTCTTGAGGGCCATGAGTATGCGATACACATTAAGATGTGTATAGGATACAATGGATTGACACTAGAGCAAGTGGGATAAATTGTTAGGGTTGGTGCTCGGAGTGCCAATCCGGATCGTATTTATGTCCGATTCATAAATACGAGCAATTATATTTTCCATAATATTACTAATTTAATAGTAGCACAATTGTCTTTTATATGCTTATTCGATCTAATTGCGATTAGATTTCTGATTGCGATTAGATGGAGACTGAATTTGGTTCAGTGATACGTGTATATTAGATAAAGACCCTAGGATTTACAGTATAGTGCGCAGTTACAACGTAGTTTGTAATTGACATTGAGAAACGTACTATTAGTTTTATATCCTTAAATAAAGTTCATGGTCAAGATTTGCTAACAAGGGTCGGTTAGTAAAATCCGCTGAGATCAGTACATATCATATATCATGACTTGATCCAATGGTTTATCCCAGGGAACCATGAGTCTCGGGAGACTCCTATAGACATGTAGGTGTTTATTTGATAAGATACTGAACGACTCACTGAAGATTTCCTAATAGATGGTACACCAACGTCAATATGAACCTTCTCGAGTTGAGCGATCATTGTGGTCCTTCAAATTGAGATACCACTGTGGATATATGAGTTATCCCCCACACTTTGATGGCAGTCATGTCTATGATTTAGTCATGATCAGACCTCCGCCTGTTCGTTGGGTGTGGACTGATGCTCATGATATACCGTGCGTATCAAGATAGGATCCGTCAGTCCTGTGTACAGGACATAGGCATCAAGAACGTGTTTACGATCTAGTAAATCCATGGCCATGGTATAACGTCGACAATCAGTTCCGAGTGTTATTTCGTGATCATAAATTGAAAGTCGACTGTATTACACCAAACGAATTTGATGTTCTGATCTATATCCCAGATATAATACGGATGGCTTGTACGTATGTTATGACCTCCGCTTGCATAGTTTAGTGAGATTATCCATGGTTGTCATAATCCATGAGTGGGTGGATTCTAAACATGAAATTGGATTTCATTACGAATAGACCTAAACATAGAGAGTCCCACAATATGAAGTGTACTCGTTGAGCACTTGGGCAACGCGATATGAATAATATGGATTATTCATAATACTTCACCAGATTAAATGAGTTAATTCGGATCGTTTAATCGGTCAAACGATAATACATGCATTAGGAGATTTTGTCCGCTAATAATTATTGTGTATTTGTATTTGTATTTGATAAATAATACGATTAGATACACATTAATTATTCATCAAATGAGATTTTGACACATGCCATTAATATATGTATTTATTATTTATTGTAAAAAAATACATATAATAATAATTACATTAATTAATTATTTGGATATTTAATTGTTAAATATTTAAATTATTAATTAATAATCTTTTTCCATTAACGTAATGGAATTTGTCTAGTTATTATTGGTGCACATGGAATGGCTTTAATTACACTTTAATATGTCCTAATTTGATTGGCTAATATAAAGTGTAAATGTTGTTAATTTGATTAAAAATTGAAAAAGATAAAAATACCCTCCAAGCCAAATTTCGTTTTTTGTATAAATTAGAAATAGAAAATTATTTTCTTTGTCATCTTCATTCCTCCATGACCGAATTTCTCCAAAAAATAAAAAATGGGTTTCCAAAAGTTTGAAGAATCCATGGAAATTGAAAGAAAAAATCAAAGAAAAGCTAAAGATTTAGGGGATTTAAAGGTTAGTCTTCAACTCCTTAAGCTTAGAAATTTGATTTCTTGTTTCTTGATAACTTAGAAATGTTCTAGGATTTTCTTCAAATCTGAAAAATTGGGGCTTTGTGGTTTGATGGATGGATTAGAAGTTTGTTGGCATGTGTGAAGTAGTATTGGAATGAATTATTGTAATTAAGTTCCAATTTATTCAATTGTTGAAGAGTTGCCATTCTAGAGTTGTTGATCTACTTTAAGATAGCCTATAATTTTTCTAGAGTTGTTCATGTGCGATGGGACTCAATTGGTATTGAGATTAATTGATTTAGTCTTGAAATTTTGGATTTAAAGCATTAAAAATTAGGAAGTTCGGTTTTCTGATCAGATTATGTAAAACTGAAATTTCTGGGATGTTGTTAATGTCTTATGAATGTTTTGGATGTGTTTTGAGAGTTGGCACAATTTCCGGAAAGTGTTTCCGAATTGAAATAAGCGAAAACGGCCAAAAACGGAGTTACCGGGTGGATTTTAAGCCAATCGAGTGATGGCTGTCCAAACAGTGAATCTGTCACTGTTTGGACAGCCCATGAACTGTCCCGATACTATTGGAGCTGACCTGGGCAGTTTCTATAAGTGTCGTGTGGTCGGTTCGTTCAAAAATACGTTTTAGACCATTTTACAGAAAAACGGATTTCGTAAAAGTTTTGTGACGTTTCAACATTATTTATGTCAATATTTGATATTGAATAAATAGGTTTAGGTGAAATATGAATAAATTTTTCATATTATATTTTGAATAATTTATTTGGTATTTTGAAAAAGTTTTAAAATATGATTTCGCCTGAACCACGCTTCCGTTGCGCCTCATCGCCCAAAACCACAATAGGTTATTGCTTTGTCCCTGATCTCGTTGCAGTTTCTAGAAATTCTTCTTTAAATGACATTCTATGCCACAGTGAAAGCAATTGTATGTCTTTCTCTAGTCCTTGGATTTGCCTCTGCTTTTGCCTCCGCCTTTTCCTTTGCCTTGATTTTTCTCTGGTTGTCTTCCTCGATGCTCCGAGACAAGGGCTTCTGTTTGATCTGATCCCACATCTTTTCTTCTGGCTTCTTTATTTGACAGGGCGTCCTTTACCATAGGCATGGTAAGTTTGCCTCATGGAGCTCAGTTGTTGAGAGTAACCACCAGTGTCTCCCAATTATCAGAAAGAGAACTGATTAGTAAGAGGTCTTGAACTTCGTCCGCTAGTTGCATGTCTATTGTAGACAACTGGTTCATCAGGCTTTGGAACTCGTGGTGTGTTCTGTAACAGAAGTTCTACTTCGTAGCTTCAGATTCACCAAACGCCTCATGATTAAGGCTTTATTCCGAGCTGTTTTGGCTTGGAACATGTCTTCCAGTTTTTCCACATTCCTAAGCATTTGTATCCTATTCTACATGGTGGAAGATACTGTGACCGATCGACTATCTAATCTGACCCAAAGTTCTGTTATTGAGTTTGTTAAAGTCATACTCTTTAACAGATTCTGGTCTCACTCCCTGCACCTCGATAACATCAAAAAAATCTTTACAGTGTAAATAATCTATCATCCGAGGTCTCCAGAGGGAGTAATTAGTTGTTGTCAGCTTGATCATTGCACTAGAAGGGGAATCTTCCATTTCCATTTTAAGTTTTAGTGTTTAAAATGAAAATAGGTTAAAATTGGGGCTGAATTTTACAAATCGAAGGTCACCGTTGCGTCCGGAACGGTCGAAAATGATGGAATAGACACTTCGTTGGTCAAAATCAGACACAAGAGCTGATTTGTAAATTCCTAAAATTTCTGGGGTAAAACTGTAAATTTCAAAGACTTCATGGGGCTAAATGAACTTTATCAGGTTGCTGATGTGGCAGATGACGTGGCAAAAGTGGGACCGGCTTGTTGACATGGCTGACACGTGGCGATGACATGGTGGATGATGTGTCAATGACATGACAGAATGACGTGGCAAACTGACGTGGCAGGTGCGTGGCAGCTGGCGTGGCGCCACGTGGTCATCTTTTTCCTCCAAACGCGCGTGTGGCGTGTGGCGAGAGTGGGCTTCACTCTCCCGGAGAATGGTGGAGCGTGCGGCCTCCTCGGATGTCCGTTTGATCGCCGGAAAATACCACCGAACTCGTCTCGACGTGAACTAGCTGATGGTATGCTCAAAAATAATTTTTGACAACTTTTTCGAAACTCGAATTTTCCGAACCGAGCTCCGTTCTTCGATTTTTACGACCCCAAAGTAGAATCAAAGATCCTAATACCACTTGTGATTCACTGATCACTCTAGAGTGTTTTGAAGGAAAAACCGAATGCTTTTCTATTACTCACAAGAATAGATTACAAAATGTTTAAATTTACAAATATGAAAACATTCACTCTCTAACACTCTCTCTATATTACAACTTTGGGATACCTTACAACTGAATTAGGGCTCCCTTTTATAGGGCAAAAACGTGCGCTACAACGCCACATGTTTTTGACAACTCCATCCCTAAAATCATGGTAATCACACCTAAAGTTGCTATGTCTTCTTCCTCCAAGTTTCAACTCCACCTAAAGTTGCCTTGGCAGCTTCTTCATGGATGGATGACAGCAATTGGATCAGCATGGGAAGCTTCCATGCAGCTAGACTTTGCTGGACTCATTTGTCTTCTAAGGTTGGCATCATGCATGCATGAGCCATGCAACTGCAGCTGGACACTTCAAAATCTTTATTTGACACTCAGCAGATTGAGTATGAGGTATTTGATCAATTAAAAATCGTTCATATTCTTTATTATATTTGTTTGATTTCATTGAATTGTGATTTAATTTCTATATGGTTTTAGTTCAGTTTAGAAATTTGTGATAACATGGAAATCACATATTTGTTTTTTTAATGATTTTTTTTACAATTAATTGATGATGATTAAATGTTATCTGTCAAGTAAAATAAAAGGTGTCGTCGGCATTTTAAAATTGAGGATATCAGTGACAGAGGCTAACTGAACTTGATGATATGAACATTTTAATTCAAATGGAAGGTCTAGTGAATGTGATTTCTCTCTTATTTGAGAGTGATATCTCAGAAATAGGGTATGTTTTGGGAATGATGTGCAATGGGTTTTCATCAATAGCTCCAGCCGAATGAAATCATTTGCAATTAAGAATATGTAGTGGTATAGTCGGGACATTTATTCATTGGAGTAAATTTTGATTTCACAAAAAATGTTAAATACTCTTTATTTTAACGGGGCAAATTAAAATCATCATATTAGAATCAGATTTTTCATTAATTTATAAGACATATTTTAATAATTTTTCAGATTCATCGATGGCGACTATATGTGCTAACCTCTATGTCACTCAGCTACTAAGTATAACTGGGTGCGTAATTGCTAAATATTAGTTGCTGAGTAAAAGAGAACAACAACTTTCACATACCGTACATGTGTTTTTTGTAGCTGAGTGTTGCTTGGTGGTGTAGTATTCAGGATCTCATCTTGAGGTCTTGAGTTCAAATTCAGGAAGTGTACTTCTTATAAGAACTTGAGACAGTCAGGGGTTTTACATGCTCCGCTTAAGCCTTGAAGGGGTGGTTTGGCTGGGGGGTTTGCAAGGATTCAGAAAAAATGTGTTGCATAATTTAGCTCCCAATGGGCAACAGGTGTGGTTTAGTGACAAATGTCTTATGATTTGATTGTCGAGCTTAGAATTAAACTCGAATCGGATGATTTGATGGCAATATTTCAAAAAAAAAGTGTTACGTAATTTATTTATTGACCAATAAGATAGGGAATTATAAGTTTTAGTATTTGGGATCATGGTGATGAATCCTTTGCTTCTCAACGCAAGCAAGCAATTGTTCTAACAAATGCTTAAAAGAAAACGTTATTTTCCTTTTTTCTTTTTAAATGTCATAGACGTTGACATTATAAGATAATTAAGTTAAGATTAAAAAAAAAAACCTGATTTTAATACTATTGAGAAATGTTTTAGTTACTATTGTTGGAAATGGTGATCGAGCACCATTCACTTTTTGTATGAATATTTGATATTGTTGATGGTGTTTTCAGGCACTATGATATTCAAAACAGCACGACAAGGATAGAAGGGTAATTCCCTTCTTGAGTGAGATCATTAATACCGACCCGACCCATAAAGAGCCAGCAGTAAGGGCCCGAGCACTTTACAATAAGAGGCCGACCACCTTATAAGTTACAAGACCGACCACAACAGGGAGAGACCGAGCACTTTATGATCGGTAACCGAGCACTTGAGTTCAAGATGACCGGGCAATTATCAGGTCGACAGAAGCACTCTCAGTACAAAAGACTATCACGACCGACCACATGAAGACCGGGAGTATGGCGGGATATGCTCCGGAAGATGACACCATATTCTTGCGGATAAGAAGACGGTCCTACCTTCATAAGAGATATTGATGAAACCAGTGTCCTAGAGGGATAAAGAAAGTAGAGGTAGATTTGACTAGGAAACCTTGTGGTTAAAGGAGATTATTTCAATTAGGAATCCTCATACTAGAAGGAATCTGATTTCTTCACTATTATAAATAGAAGGGTAGAGTATGTGTAAAGGATCATAAGGATCATCAAGACCAGACCTGTAAAACAAAAAACAGATCTGAGAATTGTGTTTGAGTAATAAAAATGTCATCTTTTTTGTGCCCGTGGACGTAGGTCGGACCAAGATCCGCCGAACCACGTTAAACCTCATTGTTGATTGGTGCATTTATCTGTCTTTTGCTAAGTTTGCTTTTGGTCCCCCATAACCAAACAAATTCACTATTGAGGGAGGATTGTCTCGGGAGTGATATTCCCATATTACCCTAAAACCAAAATCAACCGTCAACAGTTGGCGCCGTCTATGGGGAATTCAAACAAAAAACAGCTCGCGTAGTAAGACAATGGCAGAAGGTGGAAATCATCAATCTCCAGGGAGTCCGGCAACAGACTGGATGCAAAAGATGGAAGAAAGCATGAAATCCATGATAGATCGGCTGGAGAGAATGGAGGGAAAGAACAACGAAAGACCCAAAGTCGAAACCAGTCAAAGAAGAGGAGAAAAAGCAGAAGGAAAAAGGGCGGTAGATATAAGTGAAGACGATGAACCAAGAAGGAGGGGCCCCTACGGGATAAAATCCGTAGTTGTAGAAAAAGATTCACAAACAGAGGACACATGGGAAGAAGAGGAAAGAGGACGAAGAGGACAATCACCTGATCCCTCCTATGATAGCCTCCACGACTCCAGAAGAGAAGACAGGGAGTATAGCGAGGATGTGCGAGAAGTTTCAAAACATAAGGAACGCCGCACCCAGGGCAATGGACGCGTAGAGGGGCACAGAAGACAACATAGCAGCACAACCAGTAAGATAAAGTCTTGGTTAAAAAAGGAGATGACCAAGTGGGGGGTAGGCCTCAAGACTGATGCAAGTGATGCCCGGGACGGTGAGGAGGAATCTCCCCTCACGGAAGAAATAAGGTCGGCGAAATTCCCTAGGCGATTAAACATGCCGACCATGGCACCTTACAAAGGCCACTCTGACCCGAAATCCCACATCGAAGCTTTGTCTTGTTGATGGAAGTCCATGGAGTAGTAGGAGATTGTTGGAATGTATGCCCTAGAGCTACATGTGATGTAAACGGTTTCTATTACATAGAAATAAAATGATGCATTATTTACTTATCAAATTGTTTGTTTTAATTTTCGCATAATATATATCTTCATAAATACCATAGATTACTTATGTACCTTCAAGACTTGGTACATGAGTGTCATGCACCAAAGGATTCAAGTCTGAAGTTAGTAATCTTAAATAGTCCATAGAGAGCAAACAACTGGTACTTTGTTTGTGGTTTATCTATAGCTGCGGTCCATTCCATATTTGGATGGCGATCTTAATCCGGATCGTCCATGTAGAGACATGA
>SKCR01037076.1:0-14870 GCA_019454045.1 Zanthoxylum bungeanum
ATAAATACGATCCGGATTGGCACTCCGAGCACCAACCCTAACAATTTCTCCCACTTGCTCTAGTGCCAATCCATAGTATCCTATACACATCTTAATGTGTATCATATACTCATGGCCCTCAAGAGCTTACCAGCATTCAAGAGGTAGCCAACAACAAGTAAGCCTGCTTTAACAAATCGAGTCTGTCCAATAAACCCAACTGTTAGGGACTACTGTGCTCTTATATCCACACTGGTATCTCAAGTCGAAGGACTACTATGCTCGCTCAACTCGAGAAGGTTTATATTAACGTTAGTGTACCATATATTAGGAAACCTTCAGTGAGTCGTTCAATGTCTTATCAATAAACACCTACATGTCTATACGAGTATCCCGAGACTCATGGTTCACTAGGATAAACCATCAGATCAAGTCACGATATATGACATGTACTGGTTTCTGCAGATTTTACTAACCGACCCATGTTAGTAAATCTTGACAAGGAACTTTATTTAAGGATATACATCTTATAGTGCACTTCCCAATGTCAATCACAAACTACGTTGTAACTGCGCACTATATTATAAATCTTAGGGTCTTTGTCTAATATACATGTATCACTAAACTAGATTTAGTTTCGATCTAATCATAATCAGATAACTAATCGCAATTAGATCGAATAAGCATATAAAAGACAAATGTGCTACCATTAAATTAGTAATATTATGGAAAATATAATTGCTCGTATTTATGAATCGGACATAAATACGATCCGGATTGGCACTCTGAGCATCAACCATAACATTATCTCAGGCGCGTGTATTGAGAATAAAATGGGCTGATGGGGATGTTTCCGACAACTTCTTAGAAGTTATAGGGCTAGTGCGTGACACGCGTGTGCTACCTCAGACGAGCGATAAGGTGCACACGTGTTGCGCACGCGTGCCATTTTTGGCATAAATTAGATAGCTTCATAGCAAATTTCATTATGATTCTTGGAAAATAGAATTCATGACCCTTGCTATTGTAATTCAATCCATGTACTTCATTTTAACTTCAGCTTTATCCCAGAATTCAAATTTAAAGTCATAAATAATTAGTTATGATAATTTAAGAGATAAATTATTATCTGATCAAGTTTTATTTATGCATGGGTATCAAAATTGTCATTTGTTAGAGAGAATTAATTGTCTCTCATAAAGAAAATTTCGATGCAATTAATTTATTTGTGACACAAAGATAAATATAAAGAATTAATTTATCTTATAATTTATGTCATAATATTCAAGAATGTAATTTTATGGACAATTAAGCCATTTGTCTATAAAGAATAAAATTATATTATTAAGGTTGATTTTCAAGATAATATAAAGTGTATTATGATATGAGAATTGCTTACGAGTTGAGTGAAATTACAGCCACTAAAGTGACATTTTCACTGAATCTTTTAAGTAATGACGATCTCGCATGATTTATGGATGTTTTTATTTTTTATTGTGCAATCTTTTATCCAAAGATGTGAATTGTATGTTAAATTTTAGAAATGTTACATATGAGACATATAGTTGGGAATGAACTAGTATGAAATGTTACATATGAGACAAATGTTACATATGAGACATATGGCTTTGGTCTCCCTGAAACTGGACCTCATTAGCTGTCACTACATGGTGCGGCATCTCATATCGAAAAATGATGATTCAGGCTTTAAACTTATCCATTTATTTGGCTATGACATTGCGAAACGACTCGGCTTCTACACATTTAGAAAAGTAATCTACTGCCATTACTATAAATATGTGTCCATTAGAGGCTTGTGGTTTGATCTCACCAATTAAGTCGATTTCCCATGCTGAAAACTGTTGGGGTTGGTGCTTAGAGCGCCAATTCCCGGTTGTATTTCTTCATGAATACTTCTGTAAAACGTTATTATTTTGAATAATATATGAAGTTTCTATAATATAATGTATCTTTTAATATGGTAAAGACGTAATGACCTTAGAATGACTAGTCATGGTGCTGTTGCAAAAGCGTCGCAACTGACATTGAGTTGTATCATGACGTTGTCATTCTCAGACAGTTCCTGGTCAAGGTTTACACTACTTGGTCAGTATAGTAAACCCATTGAGACCAATACATGTCATATATTGGAATATATGATTCCAATGGTTTCTCAATGAACCATAAGTCTTGGAGACTAGTATAGACATGTAGGTGTTTATAGCGGATAAACACTGAACGACTCACCGAAGATTCTTAATGGATGGTACACCAACGTCAATAAGAATCTTATCGGGTTGAGTAGCACTTGTGATTCTTCGACTTGAGATACCACTGTGGGCGCATGAGCCATCTTCCACACTTATATGGCAGTCACGTCACCGATTTATTTAGATCAGACCTCCGCCTATTCGTTGGGTGTGGATAGATCCTCAGGGTGTCATGTGTGTATCGAGATAGGATCCGTCAGTTCTGTGTATCAGAGCATAGGTAGTCCATATGATTAGCAATCAGATAAAAACCATGGGCCCGTGGTACAATTTAGAAGTTAGTTCTAAATGTTCTTTTTGAGATTCCTAATAGAATAGTTGACTGGATAATCCCTATAGAGATTTGACGTTTACATCTATATCTCTGGGATTAATCTGGATACCTGTGATGGAGGAATTATACATTTTCCATGACCTCGACCTGTATGATTCAACGAGTTTATCTGTGATCATCTTAATTTACGGGTGGATAAGTTATGGACACGAAATTGGATTTCGTGACGGATATGCCTGAATCTAGAGAGTCTCACTAATGAAATATACTCGTAGAGCACTAGGGCAACATTTATAAATAATATTGATTATTTATAAAGTCGTTTAAAGGTTAAACGCAAAATGCATGTGAAGGGACCCGATAGCCATTTCCTTTTTTTGTGTATTTGCTTTTTAATGAAGATTAATTCAAATACACATTAATTAATTGTCAAATTGAGATATTTGACTAATATCATATTAATATATGTATTTAATATTTAATGTAAATATAATACATATATTTAATATATTTGTATTTGATTATTTAATTAATTATGTAATTGTTAAATGATTTAATTAATTAAAGTATAGATATTTTATTGTTATGATAAATGGTGAGATGACTTGTAGATATTTAACTTGACTTTATGAAATTCATTAAAGAGTTAATGATTTCAAAAGCAAGTGGCCAAGTTGGCATTAAATGAATTAAAGTGAAAAATTATCATTTTGCTTTAATTTAATGCAAAATTCGGCCAAGGTAAGAATAGCCAAGGGTTGGATATTTTTCATTAACCAAAAATATCATTACAAACTCCATTAAAAGAAAATCAAAAGAAGCTTGAGGAAGAAGAAGAAAGACAAAGAGAAAAATCAAAGAAAGCTTAGTTTTTAGTAAGTTTCTTCAACCTACTATTAGAAAGGAAAAAGTTCCTTATGTTCTAGGCTACATCTTGTGATATTCTCATGTTTTTCTATTCTTTGTTCTTTGTATTTTTGATGGATGAAAGTTTGATAATGAGGTTGAGCATGTATAAAATTGATAGAATGCTTATAAGTTGTTAAATAACATTCTTTTGATAGTTTAAGAAACTTGTTTCTAATCTAGAGTTGTTGACCCACTCTTAAATGACCTAGATTTGATATATAGTTATTTCATTGTGTTGAGACTTGATTTGAATGGAAGAAACATGATTGAAGTATTGGATTTAACCAATTTGGTCTAATTTGTCCAAGTTGAAGAAATTGAAAAATTAGGGTTTAAGACCACTTCCAAATTTGGGGCTTTTCATTTATGTTGTGCATTTGGATGTGTATAAGATACATATAAAATCTTATGTTGATTGGATTTCATCTTGATGTGTTTTGAACATGGAAAGTACAAAATGCACATTACCCCCCCCCCCCTTTGGAGGCTCTCGGCCAAGACTAAGATTTTGGGTTTGATTTGTTCCAATTTGAATTTTAATGTGTTTGACATATTAAATTCATATTAGAAATGATTTAGAATCATTCAAAAAAATTTTGAACAATTTCAGATTAAAATAAACAAAATGTTATGTTTAATGGTAATTCGGTAAATTCACATAAATTTGATTTATTGTGTTTTATTTCATAATTTAATCATTGGGTAATTAAATAAATAAGTTTATTTAATTAATCCGAGAAAAAGTTTTTAAATCGAAAAATTTTGATTTTCCACTATTCTGCTGCGTTATCGGATTTCCGCAATAAAACCCCTTCAAAAACGGGCAAAGTTATGACAACCCATGTAGTTATGTTGGCGGAAAATGGTTTAGGTTCCCATGTGCTTGACAATCATGACATTGGTTCACTAATTTCGCACAATTTGTTTCTATAGCCAACTAATAAAATCCTTGCCTGATATTTTTCCTTGATAGATTGAGCCCGCTCATGTGTGGACCGCATACTCCTACGTGGATTTCTTCTATCATCTTCCTTTTTCTTTAGACATTTTAACTGCACTCTGTTGCTTTGTTGCTTGTATAGATTTCCTTGTAAGCTAATGAACTGGGAGACCAACTTTTGAATAGCCAACCTATCGTCTCATTATCCAGAAAATTTTAAAAATCATATTACCATGGTCGCATGTCGTCTTCTTAAATCTCCATGACTCTTTCTATAACATAAGTGGGCTTACTAGCAGTCGTCGAAATAAAATGCATCATGATTAGCTTTTCTTGGTTCTCCCATGTTGCGGCTAAAATGGCTAAGGCATTCACCATCTAGTTCTTCTCTTTATGCAAATGCTGGAAAGTGCATCATTGGACGATTTATAGGAATTTTATGAGGTGAGCTAGATACGGCCTCAACTTGTTTTCCTTCAATTCCCACTCCTCTCATATATGTTTAACCACCAACATTGAATCTACCAAAACCTCCACATCTTTGGCTCCTAGGGCTATTAAGGCTTATAATCCAAATATATATACCTTATATTTATCCATATAATTAGTGACCGAGAAAGCTAGCGTTTAGCCATAGGGAGAATGTTTTCTTCTGGGGTTACTGTAATAGTTCCAATCTCTGTGCTATTATAATTCATAGCTCTGACGAAGTAAATATTCCATCCTTGAATGGTTATTGCCTTTACCTCCTCATCAGAGAACTCATATTCATACCTCTCATTCAATCGGTTCTTGTGTTACGAACTCAGCCACGACACGCCCTTTAATCACTTTTTTGGTGATGTACTCGATGTCAAACTCAATTAGTAGTACATGTCACCTTACCAAATTTCCCACCAGAGAAGGTACAGACTGCAAGTATCTCAGCAGATTTTCCTTACTGACCACTTGTATCCTATAGAACTGGAAGTAGTGCCATAATTTTCTGAAAGCCCACACCATGACCAAGAAAATTTTCTCCACCCATTGATAACGTGTATCATAAGGCAACATCTTCTTAATAAGATATTAGACCGCATATTAGACCCTCGTGCCATTTTCCTATACCACCAACGCCCTAAGTGCATCAGGTTCTACCGCCAGGTATATGACTGGTGGCTTCCTGTGTCTTGGAGGTTTCAACACCGATGGGTTAGTTAAATATTTATTGATTTTCTAAAAGGATTTTGACATTGTTTATTCCACTCTACTAGTTGATCTTTCCTAAACAGTTTAAAATAGGCTCACATACCGACGTCAGTTTAGCTATGAATCGGCTGATATGCTGTATCTTCCCCAGAAAAATGCTAACCTCCTTCTCCATTTTTGATGCGGGCATTTCTGTTATTGCCTTCATTTTTCCTGGGTCCACCTCTATTATTTTAGCTCCCACCGTATGTCTCGACAAATTTCTAGATGTGACCCCGAACATCTACTTCTTAGGGTTGAGCCTAAGTTTGTACTTGTTCACCCTCTGAAGGAACTTATCTAAGGCCATGAGGTACCCCTCCGTATTTTCTGACTTAACCATCATATCATCTACATACACCTCGACCTCTTTTTGCATTAGGTCATGAAACAAGGTAGTGGGCATCCGTTAATAGGTGGCTCATGCATTCTTTAGTTCGAAAGACGTTACCTTGTAACACATACTTCTTGGGGTTGAGCCTAAGGTTGTACGTGTCCACCATTTAAAGGATTTTCTTTAAGGCAATGAGGTGTTTATTCCTTGTTTCCGACTTGACCATCATATAATCTACATACACCTTGACCTCTTTGTACATTAAGTCATGAAACAAGTTAGTGTCCATCCGCTGGTAGATGGCTCATGCATTCTTTAGTCCGAAAAGAATTACCTTGTAACAATATGTTCCACATTCCGTAATGAAGGTCGTCTTGTGTTTATCTTCCTATGCCATGAAAATCTGATTGTATTATGAGAAACCATATACGCATGAGTACATGGCTGATATGGAAACGCTGTCTACTAAGACATCTACGTGGGGTAGGGGAAAATTTTCATTTGGACAAGCCTTATTGATGTCCATATAGTTTACACACATTCTAACCTTATTGTCTTTCTTTGTAACTAGCACTATATTGGCGAGCCATTCTGGGTATTTCCCCATTTCCAAGAAGCCTACCTCTACCTATTTCTTTATCTCCATCCTAATATTCTCAACCTATTCTGGCCTCATCCTCCGGAGCTTTTGCTTTACAGGCCTCATGTTTGAATATGTTGTTATCACGTGTTGAGCTATACTTCTGTCTAGTCCGGCATATCCTCTAGGACCAGGAAAAATACTTTTGTATATTTTTATAGTATTTTCTCTAATTCTTTCCTCTCTTTAGGGGTGAGCTCACTCGCAATTAGTATATTCTTAGGGTTTTCATATGTTCCAAGGTTAAATGCATCAGTTTTAGTAGAATTTTTGTCAAATATGCTCATGTCATGATTTATGCTAAAAGAAAAAAGATCAGATGAGTAAGCAAAATTATTCATTTTATTACTTTCTAATGCAAGATCACATTCGAATAGATGAGGTAAATAGAGGTCTTCATAGTCTTTTTCTTCCTCGGCTATGTCTAGTTCTTATATTGTCAATTTTTCCATCGTAAACAACTCATCCTCCCATGTTGTCGTTAACCGTGTCTCTGACTCGGCTATATTTTCCTCCTTCTTAATTTTTACCATCGGAACCTCTTTCCAACCCATTACATCTGTGAAAATCTTGACGCTTGGCATGATAACCCCAATGACTTCACACAGCTCTAGAGTTCCTTCATATCTTGCCCTCACTAAACAGTCCTCCAATTTCTTTCCTCTTTTCTTTGAACCTTCTGTTTTTTCGTCTGAGCGGTATCCTAACCCTTTCTTGGTTGTTTGTCCTTGAAGTCGGGCAACATATTTACCCCTTGGCCTCACTCCCCCAGCCCAGTATTAGGTTCGTAACTCATCTTCTCCATAATCTTTGCTATTTCGGGTCCATATATTCCTAAAAACCTATTGCAACTAGAAACCTATTCCTAAAGGGCTACACCTCTAGGGCGGCTACTGCGTTGCGTGTTTCGGCTCCAACGATGATCGTTTCCTCTCATTACGGTAATTTAATCATTTGATGAAGTATGAATGGTACTCCTTCAATCTTGTGAAACCAAGGTCTTTCTAAGAGCAATGCAAAATGGCTGAGATGTTCAGTATTGTGAATTCTACTTTATCCTCGATAGGGCCTACCTTGACCATAGTTGCAAAAGTCATATATACCCCTTGTTTATTGTCATCATAAGCCTTGCATGTCAGAGGGACTCAATTCTTCGGTTCGAATGCCCAATCTTAGAAATATCTTATATGGACAAACTTTGATGAAAGACCCATCGTCTACCTTTCTACTCGAGGTCTTCTTGCCAATGACCTCTGCCCCAATGAAAATTAGACATTTGTGATTCATTCCCTCCATCGAGATTTCTTCTTAAGTAAAAGTGATAGCTTGTCTCTTCTCTTCATAACAACAATTGGGTATGTGTCAGCTGGTAGCATGATTTTTCCCAATGCTTTAACCAAG
Organism: Zanthoxylum bungeanum; assembly: GCA_019454045.1. NCBI lineage: Eukaryota > Viridiplantae > Streptophyta > Magnoliopsida > Sapindales > Rutaceae > Zanthoxylum > Zanthoxylum bungeanum. Next base: position 7,975 of record SKCR01037076.1, read on the forward strand.
GCTCTCTTATGCTCCTGGGATGAACTTAGCAACTCCCATTTACTGACTTGGGCCTGTGTCTTCTTCAACTATTGGAGTAAGGCATTCTTTTTATTTTCCCCTTCATTCTCTTCTCACTCTCTTCATTCTCTTCATTTTTTTCTTTTCTAGCAGTGTCATTGTAACATCGATAGCTAATTGTCATCCTTTTACTTCTTCCTCATCACTGCTTGATAATTCCTCCTAAAATCCATCGTTTTCTCCTTCTGCATTCTCACTGTCGCTAGTGTCCTATATTCCCATGATGTAGGCTTTTTTATGGAAGGTTTGTAAGACATATTCTTTAGGTAGGCCTGAGTTGATCATGTAGTTGCGTGGTGGTTTGGTTAGTGTTTGGTTGGCTTCTTTTGGGGTCGGGTATTTTATGGTTGTCGATGAGGTCTTGGATTTCATGTCTAAGGCGATTACAGTTTTCAGTATCATGGCCTTTTTATTGATGGAAATGATAGTACTGGTCTAGGTTATGTGGCAATGTTAGGGTTTGGTAACTGTTTAAGGTTGATGGGTTTCAACAAGCCTTGCCTTTTTTATCTTCTCGAACACTTTTGATAAGAGCGTACCAAGATTGGAAAACCTGTGGTTACGAATGTTAGCGACTTCAATAGAACAAGGTTTCATTCCAGAAGGTCCTACATGGGTTCTCTTATTTTGACCATAGAATTTCCTATTTTCAGCCTCTTCCTCTTCTATATCCATCACCGTCTCATTCAATTGTCTAAGTCGGTAATCATGGAAGTGATCAGGTTGTTGCACTACTCTCCCACTACGTCTAGGTGGCAGGTCATTCTAAAAAACTTGCATCTGACACTCAGATGTCGAAGGTGTTATGTGTTTGTCAACTGTTATTGATGATGGCGCGCTGGTCGAACCAACAAGCAACTCCGCGAGTAACACCTTACTACGAGGTTTGAACTCTCTCATATAGTCCTCCTCTAGAAACATGAGGTTTGTCGATATAAACACTTTGTTATCTTCAAGGTTATAAAAGAATCCACCCTTAGTTTCCTTAGGATAACCTACAAATAGGCACACATGTGAACGTGGCTCCAACTTAGTTGTCTTATTCTTCAGCACATGTGCTGGACACCCCCACATGTGGAAATTTTGTAAACTAATTTTATGACCACTCCAAAACTTTAAGGGAGTCTTAGGAATATACTTATATAGTACTGCATTAAGAATATATATTTCAGTTTGTAATGCATACCCCCAAAACGAACTAGGTAGTGAGTTATAAATAAACATAGATCTTATCATATCTAGTAAGATCCGATTTCTCCTATCTGCAACACCATTTTACTGTGGTGTTCCAGGTGCTGTAAGCTGGGATACTATCCCATGCTTAACTAAGAATTCCTTGAAATCTTTGTCAAGGTATTCTCCTCCACGATCCGATAGTAGTGTTTTAATTACCTTACCTAACTAGTTCTCAACCACAGCACGATACTTTTTAAACTTTTCAAAAGTATATAACTTGTGTTGCATTAAGTAAAAATACCCATATCTTAAATAATCGTCAATAAATATGACGAAATATTCATAACCAGCTCAAGCTCTTACATTCATCGGTCCACAAACGTCCGAATATATTAACTCAATTGGTTGACTGGCTCTTATACCTTTTCCAGTCTCTTGGTCATTTTTCCTTCTAAACAGGATTCGCAGACTGATAAAGTTCCGAGCTTTAACTGGTTTATGGTTTATGGCTCTTATACTTAAACATTTCAGTGTTGAACAGTGACCTATATGTTAACAGTCTTAACACATACAAATTATTTTCTGAGTTTCTTATGCATATGGTTAATTCATTTCTACAAATAATAACCAAATTACTATTAAAAGAAACTGAAAAACTATCATCCAAAAGTTTGGAAAAAAAAAATCAAATCCCTGCGAAAATCAGGATTGAATAACACATTGTTCAAATTCAAATAACTATTATTCATAAATTTTAAACTGGAAACTCCAACTGCTCTTGCTGAAAAGACATCCCATGTCCCGACCCTCATAGTGTAGTCACTTTCAGCAAGGTCCCACCATGAATCAAGTCGCTGCAAAGAAAAACAAACATGGTTAGTGGCTCCAGAATCAACAATCCATGCGGATTTATCATCCTTCACTAATAGAGATTCGATAACAAGTAAATCGAATTTACATGTATCTTTCTTCACTTTCAGTTCGACAATGCATTTAGGACAGTTTCGTTTCCAATGTCTGTCCTTGTTGCAGTATAAACACTTTCCCTTGGGCTTGCCATCCTTGGAGCCTTTCTTATTCTTGTTCTTCATAGGCTTTCCCTTAGCCTTCTCAGTTCCTTTATTCTACATCTTTGAAAATTTAGAAGACTCGACAACATTTGCCTCAACACTGGGCTTACGGGGATCCACAAGCATGGACTCATAAAGGGTGAGCTCATTTAGCAGCTAGGTCAAAGTAAAATTCAACTTGTTCATAACATTGTTGCTTTTAAATTGCATGAAACTCTTCGAAAGATTTTCCATAATCATAGTCACCTGACTCCGCTCGTCAATAAGAGCGTCATGGGTTTCGATTGTATTGAGGTAGGTCATCATCCTCAAGATATGCTCTCGGACTGATGTCTCATCCTTCATCCTAGAAGTCATCGCTGAGACCATGACCTCATAATGTTGATGCTCCAAAGATTGCCCGAACATGCCCTACAATGACTCCATCATCTGAGATGTTGTAGCCATAGGCTCATGCTTTCTAGCAAGTGTTGGGGCAGTTGTGGAACCCCTAGGGTGGGATCGGTAGCCCCGCAAAGTGGAAATAGGTCTAACCCATGGATATCAGGTATGGATGTAATTTTAAAAAAATTAATAAAATACTATATTACATTACGAGTGTATAGGAAAATATCAGGGCTGAATCGGAGTCCGGAAACCCAAAAACGGAGAAAAATAAAATTTGGTGCACGAAGCACAATAAGCGAGCGCACTGTGCGCCCAACCATCATTTTTTTTAATTTCAAATGCTTTTCCTTCAACTTTGTTTCTCTAATTAGGGTCTAATAGGGTCAATTTCAAATGCTTTTCAACTGCCCCAACACAGCTGAAGAAATTAGGGTATAATACCCTAATTTATTTTGCTCTTCCCAAAACACTTCAAAAACACCCAAAATTAATTTTTAACATCAAAATCAACATCAACACATGTTATATAATGAAATTCAAGTTTTTCAAAATATCAAATATTTTTACAAAAGCATAAAATTATTCTAAATATGTATTTGCATAAATTTTGAATCCAATACACAAACCAAATTAGAATCCCAATAAGAAATATCTCGTGAACAATTCTAGGTCACCCAAAGGTGGTCAAGTGATTCTAGAATGGTAGTCATAGCTCTAAGCTTTAATCTAGAGTTCCAAACTCTAATTTTATGTTTATGTCTAACATAAATATTTTAACACAATTACAAGCATATTGTGTTCCAAAGAATCCTAACACAATTTATTAGCCTTATTTCAATAATAAGTTATGTGATCATGCATCCAATACATAAAAGAACATAACTTAAGAGAAGTTCAAACTTACCTAGCAAGCTTAATGCAAAGATCAAATCTTCTTCTCTTTGTTGAAATGGTAGGAGAACCTTCAAGGTTGCAAGCTTCACTCCAAAATCCAATCTTAATTCCAATGTTATAAAGCTTCAATTCAAGATCTAATCTTGATTTCTCATAGATGAAATATTGTAGAGACCTCACAAGCTTCTTTAAGAACTCTAACTTAGGCTAATTTCTCTAAGAATTTGTTTGTACTTAGCTTTCTCAAGCTTTTGCTTTGCTTAATTAAAACCTTCCTAAAGCTTGCTATTTATATCAAAACTTAGGCAATTTTTAATTAATAAAAGTTGTAATCAATTTTATGTGGGCTTAATCTAATTTTTTTAAATATGTATAATTAGGTGTGACTAATCTCCATTGTCTCCCACTTAGATTTAATCCAATTAAATCAAGCTAAGGATTAGGAAATTGATTAGTTAAATGTTTGCCACTTTGATTTAATTCCATTAAATCAAGCCAAAATCACCTATTATTACATACTTACAATTACCATAATATCCTTAAATGGTAGAGATAATTATGATTTCACAATTAAGCCCTTGAGTAATTATTGAATTAATCCAATTAGGTGAAAGTAAATCATCAATGTTATCAAATAACACTTGATTATCTTAGTTCATAATTATAATATCGAATATTATCTTTTATCAAAAATAATCAGCTACCTGATGAGCGGAAAATATATCAATATTTACCGCCCCTTTTACTTAATATTTTGTTTAGTTTCTCGGGTTGATGAACGTTTTGATATGTTTTATTTTATTTTGCAGATAAAATAATATCGGGTCTCAATGAAATCATTTAGGATGAAATATGGGTCAAATAAGGGCAATTATTGGACTTGATATATTAATTTTGGAGATTGGAAACTTGAAAGGGCGTTTTTTTTTGACGAAGCAGTTTTGGAAATTCCAGTTTTGGCGCATCTGTCGTATTTGGGGCATACCTTTTTACTCAGATATCGGATTGAGCTGATTCAAGTTCCAGATTAAGAAAACTCAAAGATATACAACTTTGAAAGAGAACATATTTTCAAATTCTGATAATTTCATGACCGAAATTGATGAACCATCCAGAAGTGTGTGGAGTGTAATTATTAAAAGTCATTATCAATCATTTTCAAAGCAAAATATTAATTGATAAAATAATAATAAAATTATCAAATCACCACCAAACAAATAAGCAATTAGTGGAGCAATTATGGATTTGGTGGAGTAATTAGTGGAGAAATTAATAATGGATTTGGTGGAGAAATTGATTGATGATTTGATGGTGGCAAATTTTGCCTATAAATACCAAGCCATTTCATTTGTAAAATTCATACTTTCTTCTTTGAAATCCTTAATGAAAAATAAAAAGATTGTATCTAGTTTGTTTATTTTTAGTTTTCAGTAATTAATATTAAATTTCGCATTTTCTTTTCTTTACTTTTCAGTTTTACTTTCCGTAATTTACTTTTACGCATAACACTTTCCTTTCTTTACTTTTTCAGTTTTTATTTTTCAACCATGAGGAGGTAACTTCCCTCTGCCGAGGTGAAGGTAATTCTTTTACTGTTACTATCTTAGATTAATCTCCCTTAGACACACACATATTCACTATTCTAAAATTTGACTTAAAAAGGAATACCGCTATATTGGTCGGTGGGCTATTTAATTAAACTGTAAAACTGAGCCTAAGATAGCAAGGATACCGCCAGATTGGTCGGTTGGTAATTTAATTTTGGTTCCGCCTTTATGGCTGGTTATTTCTTTCATCGCCTACATGGCAGGTTCATGGAAAAATTTTACCGCCTTTATGGCTGGTCGGACTTAACTTGACTTAATCAGGGTACCGCCTATATGGTCGGTTGGTTTTAATCTCACAAGTGATTATGTTATACTAAGGGAGATATCTAAGTTAGTAATTAGTAAAAGTAATTCCTTTTATCTTGGCAGTTTATTTTCATTTACTTTCCCGCTTTTACTTTCTCGCAGTTACTTTTTAGCATTTTTATTTTATGTCTTTTAAGTTTTCATTAGCCATAACTATGTATTGTAACTAAGTTAGTATCTAGGGTTGTGATGAATTTCATATAACCGTTTATAAGGGGTTAGATTATAGGTTGGTTAAATTTAAAGATTTATTTATGAGTCTTAATCTTAATGCTTTTTATTACTGGCCATAATAAAATTGATTAGGTAAACTTAAAATGACTAGACATAGGGATTTTAAGTTTAAGACCTTAGACTCAATAGCCCACGATCTTCCTTGAGGATAAATAACCCTTTTAATAGATTTCCTTACGGATAGAATATACCTATCGGCGGGGGTAGCCTTAATTGGAACTTAATCTTAATGAATCTAGGTAATTTGGTTGACATAGACATATGGTTCAATTGGATTATACTAGGTATTTGAAATTGACCGTCGGAAGAGCTTTTACATAATTAGTGTTCCAGGTAATAAATCAATATATTACCCAACTTTAAGATAACCACTTCATCTTCTAAATAATATTGGAATTAATCATAACCCTGGATAGTTTTTATAAATTTGATTTTTCTCAACCTACTTTTAAGCAATTTTATTTACTTGTTTTAAATTTAGAATCATCGTCATTTCAAATCAATTAATCAAACAACCTGTTAGATACTGGTAATCAGTTGGCCCCATAAATTAATAACAAAAGGGTTTTAAGTCCTCGTGGGATCGATACTTTTTATATTACTTGAACGATACGTGCGCTTGCGTTATACATGTGTGATTACGCCGGTCAAGTTTTTGGCGCCGTTGCCGGGGACTTATTTATCTTTTACTATTAGTTTAGGGGTTAGATACGTTACTTGTATCTAATTTCTTTTTACTTATTGTTTTTGTTTCTTTGTGTTTCAGGTTCTCAGAAACTTCATGAGACGAACCAGAAGCTTTGAACTCCGACCGCTTGACCCAGAAATTGAAAGAACCATCAGACAGTTGAGAAGGGAAAGGCGAGAAGGCTAAGAGCTTTAGTCAACATGGAACCTGAACCTTTGAACGTTGTACCACCAATTCCCATTCGAGACAGAACCATTCCGGTGGTTGACAGATTCATTTCCTGTATTGTACTTCCTCCCTCCTTAACCAGCAAATGCGTGTGACATCAAAACATGCATTCAGATGATTCAGCAGTCAGTTCAGTTCGGGGGAATGCAACTGAAGATCCTAATTCCCACATCAGCAACTTCCTGGAGGTTTGCGGCACTTTTAACTAAAACAGAGCATCAGAAGAAGCAATGAGATTGTGAGTTT
>SKCR01037077.1:0-14825 GCA_019454045.1 Zanthoxylum bungeanum
AAATATATGAGAACTATGCTATTAAGCTTCCATAACACGCACAAGTGTAATACTAGTCTATTCCGTATTATCGATGTCCAGTCTCAATAATACTACGACTAGGGATATTTAATGATTAAATCGTTCATTGTTATAACTGTCTCATATCTTATTAATCCGATTAAATCATATGGACTTTTATCATTTATATATCAAGTAATCCAATAGAAAATGATAAAATAGTAATTTCATTTGTCATATAGTTAATTTTTTCAAAAACATAATGTCTTTTACAAATAGTGATGTTATGGGTTATAATTGTCCAACAATATCCCACTTGGTTCATAGCCAATAACTCAAGTATCTAACACCTAAAATATGTACAAGTCACTCAAAATTTTGCTGAGAAATAGTTTTCGTCAGCGGATTCGCAAGATTATCATCTGATGCGATCTTTTCGATCTTGACATCGCCATGATGTATGATCTCACGAATCAAATGAACTGTTGAAGTACATGCTTAATTGATGTGACCATGGTTCCTTAGCCTGTGCTATAGCCCCGTTATTATCACAATACAAAGGTACGGGCCCTCAGGTGCTAACGGAACTGTTGATAATTATCTAAGGTCCCAAGATCAAACAAGACATGAAAATCGTGCATGAATACACCAAAGAAGATAGCGGAATACTTACATTGATTGGTAGAGTCGATTTGAAGACCATTGAAGCCAAAAAACGCACTGCCATAGAGCATGAATGCCAGCAGTCCACTGCTTCTGTCTTCAGTGTTTGAGCTGCGAAAATGAGCTCCTAGCTTGTTGGATGGATCCCGGCTCATGGTCGAACCTCCCTACCACCTTCGCAAGACTTGTAAGTGTGCTAGCACTTGAATTTTCACCATGAAAATCCACTCTTGCTTCCCTAAAGTCACGCCCAAACCTAGTCAAAAACAGTCCAACATTGTGTGTTGGTGCGTGAGGAGAGGAGAGAATTTTGAGAGAGAATAAATTGTGTATTGATTTAAAATGATTTACCAAAAATCAATATATTTATGCCATAATTTTCATTAAATTAATAATAAAATTATGACACATAACATGCAATGGCTTAGAGTGTCAAACACTCAAACTCCATGCAATGACATTGAGTGCAATGTACACATCTACATGCAAAGCATTAGAATGACATGTGTCATGTGGGCCCACACGTTTCCAAATGAAAGTGGGCCCACGTGCACTCACGCGTTCGGGTTCGATATTTCCGAAATACCGAGCTTACGTCGCGACGTTAATTCAATCGAATATATTGCGGCTACCGAAATTATTATTTACGTCGCTAACGAATTAATTCTAAATTAACTCGTTTGCCCGAATTAAAATCTAATTTTAATTCCGCGTCGAAATCTAATTTCGTCTAATATATCGAATATATTAATACATCGATTAATTCCGAATTAATCGTTCTCTCTCTTTAGACGACATTTTATCCCGGATAAAATATCTCCGTTATTAATCCTAGATTAATTTTCTCTCTCTTCTGTATAATCCCAGATTATTCAAGAGTGCGAGTTGTGCGTCATCGGTGGATTATCGGGAAGCGACCCATGAGATCCCCGGATAATCTGGCAGTAAATACGGTCGTCGGAGTATCCGAATCACGTACGTACCAAGTACTACGTTCTACCGATTTACGAGACAAGGTCGACTCCTAGCAAAGCACCAAGTCTACCAATTCTCCGGACATATCCATTTAAGAATATTAAGATCTGTATCAAGCGTAGTATACTAATGTATTGTGCATATCGGTCCAGTATCGGATAATCACGTGCTAGGGCTGGGTGGCTGGATAAGTGTCTGCCCCGTCCGAAACACATATCGGATGTCTGGTAACTAGTCTCTATAATCGGATATTCATGACCTGGTCATAATATCACGATTGGATGCGCATCACTTTAAGAGCACTAATACCGTATCCTGCGTGACATCATCTCCATTATGACTGGAGTGACACTTCCGTCTTGACATCACATCCAATACACTACGATTCTCAATATACCCGGCATTGGCGTACACAGAACCGGTTACAGTCCTAGACGACCTCAACTAAAGTATATCGATTGTCGTAAGCATTAGCGATGTAAGTCTCAGGTTAAGACTATACACACCTACCTTGATTTCGGCCTCCCATAGACACATAGTCATAATACCAATGGGATTCCGAGGGGTCTATCCAGAGCGAAGCTGTTTCCCGTACCATCGGTGAAACACGACCTCCTATCGCACTTGCATAAGTATCCAATACTTATATATATGAGAACTATGTCGTTGTGCCCTCACAACGCGCACAAGTGCAATACTAGCCTATTCCGCATTATCGATGTCCAGTCTCGATAATACTACGGCTAGGGATATTTAATGATTAATCCTTCGTGGACTGATACTGTCTCATATCATCTCAATCCAGGAACTAATCATAGGGACCTCTCTTCATTTATATATCTATGGTGATCTAATCACAAATGATGAGAGTGCAATTTCCTTGTCACATAGTTAATTTGCTACAACAACACAATGATCTGTGCAAATAGTGACGCTATGGGTCATATTATCCAACAATCTCCCACTTGGCACATAGCCAGTCACTCGAGTGTCTAACACCCGAACTATGTACAATTCGCTCAAATTGCTGAGGAAAGGTTTTCGTCAGCGGATTTGTTGATTATCGTCTGACGCGATTTACACGATCATCACATCGCCACGATGTATGATCCGAACGAATCAGATGATATAGAAGTATATATCTGGATCGTCGATGAGACCTTTAATTCCTTAGCCTGTGCTGACGCCTAGCTCAGCTGCTAACAGAACTATATCTAATCTAATTAGATTTATTATCGACCCAAATGGCTTCTATTGCTGCCTCAGCTGTAGCAATAATCCGCATTTGTTGTTTATTCGGCAACAGTTATCTTGCTCGGAAGATTTCCAGCTCACTGTCCCGTTATTCAAACTTTATAGTACCGCAGTATTTAATCGTTTGGAAACTTGCTGCAGTGATCCCAGTCACTTCAAGTTCTCCTTCTCCATAGTTTAAGACAACATCTTTACTTCTCTAAGATACTAACAGATGTTCTTAACTTCAATCCAGTGACAATCACTTGGATTGACCCGATTGTGACTCCATATGCTCGAAGCGTATGAGACACCAATACAAGTACTTTTTAAATGTACAATTTCCAGAGAGTGTTTAACAACTCCAAATCTATCCCAGTAGATTTTTATTCCTTGAATAAAGGTTGTTACTCCCCAGAATTCTACGGAGAATTTCTATTGAAAGAATATTTATGAAAGCCAAGCTTTCACCAATTGCTTTATGGGAATTTCACTGTGAGTGCGCTCTCCCACTAACCTCCTTATATACACAAGAATTATTTCGTTTTGAGTTAAATCATAAACCATTATGATTATTTCAAAACGTCAGTTCCAAGAACCTTATGCTTGCATCAATCCAAACATGGATCGAATAACCCGCAAACCTGTTTGTCGGTTATACAAAATCGTCAGGATGTTGTAAACATCCTCCAAAAGGTTTCCTTTTCAGGAAAGCGATTTTGATTTGTAACTGACATATTTCATAAATGAAATATACAGTTATCAACAAGCATCTTCAAAATGGATTTACCATGGCAACAGGTAAAAAGGTTGAACCGTTATTAACACAATGTTGATAACGATACCTTTCCGTCAAAACCTTAGCTTTGCACGTTGGTATGTTGCCTTCCATGTATGTCTTCCTTGAAGACGTTAATGTACCATAGGCACAATGCCTTGTGGTACAACAACTAGTATCCAAACATAGTTGTTATACATGGAATCCATTTCGGACTCATGGCACTTTGCCATAACAGGGAGTCGATACCTCGTATCACTTCCTCATAACGTAGTCGGATGGTACACCTCCATAAGATTGACATCTTTATGAGGTTAGATCAGAAACCCATACCCTAGGTTGTTTTCTGACTCTATCCGATCTACTAGTTTCTTGTGTATTTGAAGATTAATGGTATAGTTTCATCATAGATGAACTGTTTGTGTTCCATTAAGGACTTCGTGCCTTGAACAGTATTACTCCGATTTTCATCGAGTATCACTATCCTCCCACTGACCACTGCATATCGGTATTCCTCTCAGGAAAACCGCATGGTGAGCAACAATTACATTGTTCTCATGTGGGATTTATAAGTACTATACTTAAGGTTTCCCTTAGGATAACCTATATTGGCACTTATCCAATTTGGGTCTTAGTTTGGTATCATCCAAACGCTATGCCGCATACCCAAATTATCAGGAATGAGAAACCTCGTTTCTTCCCTGTTCATATCCTATATGATATCTGTCAAACAGATTTATATGGAACCTTATTCTAAATAAGTTTTGCACTGTTAATACATATCCTGTTGAAGGAAATAGTAGCTCAGAGCGACTCGTGATAAACCTTATCATGTCCAACAAAAATTCGGTTTTAGTTCAGACACACCGTCTAACTGACGTGTCTCGGGAAGTCCTCACATGAAAGAACACCGTACTCTTTCATTTATATATGAAACTTACTGCTTAAGTATTTTCCATTCGGTCTTACCGTGGCGGAATAACACTATAGCCGATCTGTTTGTTTTCTTCGTGTCGAAACTTCAAAAGTTTCCGATCTGTGTTCTTCAAAAGAAACACATAACCACAACGTGATGCTACATCCGTTAAGGTCACGAAATATTCATGTTCACATCTAGCCTAGCTAGATATGGGCCCACTTAATTCACCATGAATAGGGCTAACAGATCGGTGGCCCTTTTACTATTACCAAGTAAATAGTATTTTAGGTATTTAACCTAATAAACTAGATTCGTAGACCTTATTTGAATAGTCAAATCAGTCCTAGTACCCACTCTTAAAAGTGTGGATATACGAGTCTTGTTTAATTGTGTCCTAGACAACAATGCCACAAATAAGTCTCCATTGATCAAATCAATTTAAGCTATTTATTTGTCATTTTATATGTTTGAGATTTTATTATATTCAAAATATAAATTCTGTTATTTACATCCAATGTATTTATCTCAGTATCATCTTTATATAATGAAACACTTTAGTGTTCTAGAATATAAAGGTTTTATCCGCATCGGATTAAACACTGATATAGAGATAATGTCTCTAGTCAAACTAGTTACATTATAACATTTCCTAATTTAAGTACATACCCAAAGGGTAGTTCCTAAACTTAGGTATCTACGGTCGAAACGGCAACTTTCGTCCCGTTTCCGATTCGCAGAGAAATCTCGGCTTGAAGCCAGTATCCAGCTCACAGCGGATTCTGAACGTCAATACATATATATATTATGTACCACACTAAGTATTTAAAATCCAATTTCAATACTAGTAGTAAACATAACTTTGACAAATATTTTTAAAGTTAGAGCCTCGCCCTATCTTTAATTCCTTCGTGTCTTCCATATCCAAATGGTAGTCACTTTGGGATATGTCAATTATCCTTTTCAATATTTCACAAACCTTTGGCAAGCCTTGGGTTTCGGAATATCGAAATGATGTGCACCTTGTGCTACATGCCCAATTGCAAACTTTGACTTTTCTCCACTAGAATAGTCAATTATTATCCAAGAATTATTAATTGCAATTTTAATACTTTTAAATCTAAAGATAGATTTATTATAAGTATATTAATTAAGCACTAAAGTCATCATCACATAAATCTTCCAAAGACTTTATGCTCTACTATTTGCTTAATAATGGGCTTAGTAATAATAAGTTATTTTATCAAATAAATTAACCTATTATTAATTCCCATTGAAAATTAAATCATTTAAAACATTTAATCCAAGGTGATTATATTTTTAAATATTCAACTTTCAATTCTTTCTTGATTTTAATAATCTAATAAGGTACTATTTATTATAATGATTACAATAATCCAATTATTTAATCAACTATAATTTTAATATTGATTACTATAATCTAATTATAAAATCAACTATCATTTTAATTCAATTATATTGATTACTATAATCCAATTATAAAATCAACTATATATTGAATGAGTTTGTATATAGTCCAACTATATATATATTTAAAACAACATAAAATATTAGTCCAACTAATACTTTTAATAATATGACGAGTAAAAAAAATGAGCGCGTTTAGCGAGTATTCGAACGAATGTTGCAAATTCAATACTTGCCTCCCACTATTTTTCGTCGAGCCTCTAACCCTCTGTCGAGTACTCGGGAAACCGTGTTTCCTAGTGGGCTAGGATCCCGTTAAATATCACACAATCTTGACTTTGGCCAACAAATTGTATGATAATTAACTAGGTAGATCTCGAAGATCAATTGGATCTCATCCAACTCCTAGATCCAGTAGGTGGACATCCAAGTCCCAAACATATATCTTATATATGCCTATACATCGAATGTATACCCTAACCTTTTTCCTCTGAATCAACTAGGCCTTGGCTTGGGCACAACAAACCTAGTGATCCCAGTCAAGCGCGGACCCATTGACATGGAAGCTTCGTAATCAATGTCAATGGACAAGAAGTGGTCTTGACTTTGGCCAACAAACCACAACTTGGACACGACACCGATATGGAACAAAGCCTCGTGATTAAAACACATCTTCGAAGGACAAGGGCTTGACTTTGGCCAACAACCCCTGCCAATCTAGGATCTTGAGTAAGAATCACTCAATGGAAGGAAAAAAAACGCATGATATTTTGAGGGCTTTTTTCGCGTGCAAATTGGCTACCAATTTAATTATCTTTGTTAAGGTCTCATCATCATACACCCTTAAACATGCATTCTAAATACATAATAAAGCGAGTATGAAAATAATAATAATGATATGCGGATGGATACTTAACACATTGATCCTAGATCAAATCTCTCCCTTTCTCACTCAAGCTAGCACTTGTACTACTTCTACCCGTTACACTACACTTCTAAAGAAACCTCATATACATAGAGGGGAATAGGTGAGAAGAGAATACAAAAGAAAGAAGGTGATAAGGCTGGACACGCAGGTCCAATTTAATAAATCGAATTTATTACAACAATTTCTAAAATTGCCCACCCGACTAATATCCATCCGATATACATTATTCATTCAACACAACCACGTATTCACACACATAAGCATGCTATCAATCAATCTAATCAAATTAATTAATCTGATAATTAAGTGATCATCCAATGTTCAAACAACGATTTGATTTTGTTCGAGTCAAACTCGTTTTTGCGAATAAGTACTTAAAGTACGAATTCATGAATTAAATTAAACTACATCATTAAATCTAATTTAACATGTATTTAATACTAATTCATATTCAATTCCAAATTAAATATTACACTTTTATTTAATAAACCTTTTACGATTTAAATTCCAAATCTAATCGTAACGCGTCTCAAAGACCGATTAACGTCCAACGTCAATTCAATTAAAGTCCAATGGGCTTTTGATTGATTTCTTAAGGCGTGGACTTTTGGTCAACTCGGGTCAAACCGATAACCAAAGTCCAATCCGGGATTTACCCCATAAGCCCATAAATCAATCTTGGCCCATTAGGCCCAATTGAACTTAAAGGTTCATTAAGTCGCATTTGGGCTTTATGGTTAAGGTTTTGGGCCCAATTGGATCCAATCCACTTGGCCTAAACCAAACTTGATAAATCAAGCCCAATAGGCCCAATTACAACATTCAAGCCCAAATCCAATTTAGCCTAAATAATTAAATTACAAAAATCCAATTACGCAATTTAATTACCTAAGTGCATTATATGATTAATCGACTAAATCAATATTTCCGAAAACACCAAATTAGTCCAATTAATCATGCTTAATTCATTATCATATGTCCAACACACAAATTGAAAATCAAATCCATTTACATGCTTCAATGCTCTCGGCCAAGGAAGGGTTTTGTGTCCGATTGGTTTCGATCCAATCGAACCTACAATCGACATCAAATCACCATCCGATTGATTTCATACACATCCAATGTCACAAAACCAAAAAACACCAAGACATTAGGGCATTATAGTTCGGCCAACATAAGGAATTAGGGTTTTTGTACAATTTAAATTAAATCAAATTCAATCTTAAATTAAAACATCCTTTATCATTATAACTCATCCAATGAACTAAATGAAAAAAAATTCCAAGTTTCCAAACACATCACACATTCGGCCAACACTTCCAATTTGGGCAAAATTGATCCAATCACATTTTGTTGAAATTGATCAAATCAATCTTCAATTAAAGATCATTTAAACATGCTCAATTAATCAATTTAACCAAATCATGCTTAAAATCAAAATACCCAATATTAGTCACATATTCGGCCAAGATGCAAAATTGGGGAAAATATTCCAAATCATTTTCATCAATTAGTCCAACCAAAATGAATTTAAACATGTTATAAGCATACTCAAACAAGCAATTTATTCAAATCATGCTCAACAAACATTTACCCAAATTTTAAGCCCTACAAATTTCATGCTTGCAACATTAGCTCTGATACCATTGTTGATAATTATCTAAGGTCCCAAGATCAAACAAGACATGAAAATCGTGCATGAATACACCAAAGAAGATAGCGAATACTTACATTGGTTGGTAGAGTCGATTTGAAGACCATTGAAGCCAAAAAACGCACTGCCATTTGAGCATGAACTGCAGCAGTCCACTGCTTCTGTCTTCAGTGTTTGAGCTGCGAAAACGAGTTCCTAGCTTTGTTGGATGGTCCCGGCTCATGGTCGAACCTCCCTACCACCTTCGCAAGACTTGTAAGTGTGCTAGCACTTGAATTTTCACCATGAAAATCCACTCTTGCTTCCCTAAAGTCACGCCCAAACCTAGTCAAAAACAGTCCATACCTTGGTGTTTGGCGTGAGAGAGAGAGAGAATTTTGAGAGAGATAAAATTGTGTATTGATTTAAAATGATTTACCAAAAATCAATTTATATTTATGCCATAATTTTCATTAAATTAATAATAAAATTATGACACATAACATGCAATGGCTTAGAGTGTCAAACACTCAAACTCCATGCAATGACATTGAGTGCAATGTACACAATCTACATGCAAAGCATTAGAATGACATGTGTCATGTGGGCCCCACACTTTCCAAATGAAAGTGGGCCCACGTGCACACTACGCGTTCGGGTTCGATATTTCCGAAATACCGAGCTTACGTCGCGACGTTAATTCAATCGAATAATTACGGCTACCGAAATTATTATTTACGTCGCTAACGAATTAATTCTAAATTAACTCGTTTGCCCGAATTAAAATCTAATTTTAATTCCGCGTCGAAATCTAATTTCGTTTAATATATCGAATATATTAATACATCGATTAATTCCGAATTAATCGTTCTCTCTCTTTAGACGACATTTTATCCCGGATAAAATATCTCCGTTATTAATCCTAGATTAATTTTCTCTCTCTTCTGTATAATCCCAGATTATTCAAGAGTGCGAGTTGTGCGTCATCGGTGGATTATCGGGAAGCGACCCATGAGATCCCCGGATAATCTGGCAGTAAATACGGTCGTCGGAGTATATCCGAATCACGTACGTACCAAGTACTACGTTCTACCGATTTACGAGACAAGGTCGACTCCTAGCAAAGCACCAAGTCTACCCAATTCTCCGGATATATCCATTTAAGAATATTAAGATCTGTATCAAGCGTAGTATACTAATGTATTGTGCATATCGGTCCAGTATCGGATAATCACGTGCTAGGGCTGGGGGCTGGATAGTGTCTGCCCCGTCCGAAACACATATCGGATGTCTGGTAACTAGTCTCTATAATCGGATATTCATGACCTGGTCATAATATCACGATTGGATGCGCATCACTTTAAGAGCACTAATACCGTATCCTGCGTGACATCATCTCCATTATGACTGGAGGAGTGACACTTCCGTCTTGACATCACATCCAATACACTACGATTCTCAATATACCCGGCATTGGCGTACACAGAACGGTTACAGTCCTAGACGACCTCAACTAAAGTATATCGATTGTCGTAAGCATTAGCGATGTAAGTCTCAGGTTAAGACTATACACACCTACCTTGATTTCGGCCTCCCATAGACACATCGTCATAATACCAATGGGATTCCGAGGGGTCTATCCAGAGCGAAGCTGTTTCCCGTACCATCGGTGAAACACGACCTCCTATCGCACTTGCATAAGTATCCAATACTTATATATATGAGAACTATGTCGTTGTGCCCTCACAACGCGCACAAGTGCAATACTAGCCTATTCCGCATTATCGATGTCCAGTCTCGATAATACTACGGCTAGGGATATTTAATGATTAATCCTTCGTGGACTGATACTGTCTCATATCATCTCAATCCAGGAACTAATCATAGGGACCTCTCTTCATTTATATATCTATGGTGATCTAATCACAAATGATGAGAGTGCAATTTCCTTGTCACATAGTTAATTTGCTACAACAACACAATGATATGTGCAAATAGTGACGCTATGGGTCATATTATCCAACAGGAACTACTCCTAATCCAATTAGGAATTTACGAATCCAAACTACTTCTTTTGTTCCCTCAGCTGCAGCAATATATTTCGCTTCTGTTGTTGAATCGGTAACAGATCTTGCTTGGAATATTTACAGGTCACTGCTCATTTGTTGAAATAAAATATGTACCCCGATTGCGACTTACAGTCATATTTATCGGTTTGGAAACTTGCATCGGAAAACCTAGTCACCTCAAGTTCTCCTTCTCCATAGACTAAGAAAGCATCCTTAGTTCGTCTAAGATACTAAAAGATGTTCTTAACAGCAATCCAGTGACCATCACCTGGATCGGCCTGATAGTGACTGCACATGCTCAAAGCATACGACACATCAGGTTGCGTACATATCATGGCATACATGATCAATCCGACTGCATAAGCATACAGGATCTGACTCATTGCATCTCTCTCATCTTGAGTTTTAGGACACATATCCTTAGATAGAGAGACACCATGTGACATCGGAAGGAGCCCCTCTTGGACTGATCCATGTTGAATCTCTTCAACACTTTGTCAATGTACAAGCTCTGGGAGAGTGCTAGTAGATTTCTAGATCTATCCCGGTAGATCTTTATTCCCAGAATAAAGGCTGGTTCTCCCAGGTCTTTTATGGAGAATTTTAATGAAAGCCAAGCTTTCACCGATTGTAACATGGGAATTTCATTGCCAAAGAGCAATACATCATCAACATATAGGATAATAAATGTCAGTGCGCTCCCACTAACCTTCTTATATACACAAGAATCATCTTCGTTTTGAATGAAACCATATTCTTTTATGATCTCATTAAAACGTTGGTACCAAGAACGCGAAGCTTGCTTCAATTCATAAATGGATCGATTTAACTTGCAATCCTTGTTTGCATGTTTTGGCACGATAAAACCATCAGGCTGTTTCATATAAACATCCTCCAAAAGGTTTCCATGAAGGAAAATGGTTTTGACGTCCATCTGCTATATTTCATAATCGAAATATGCAGCAATATCAATCATTATCTGAATGGATTCATAATGGCAATGGGTGAAAAAGTTTCATCGTAATCGACACCATGTCATTGTCGATACCCTTTCGCTATAAGCGTAGTTGTGTACGTTTGTATATTGCCTTCTATATCCGTCTTCCTCTTGAAGACCCATTTACAACCAATAGGCTTAATGCCTTCTTGTGTATAACCAGTGTCCAAACTTGGTTGGTATACATGGAATCCATTTCGGACTTCATGGCCTCTTGCACATCAGTACATATGTTAGTACCACATCAAGAATCAAAAATCCAATTTTTAAAGCCAGTAGTGGACATGTTTCTTTCAATAAAAAAAAATATCTGAAGCCGGAGCCTTGCCCGCCTTCATTTTCTTCATTTGCGTCTTGTACATATGACAGTCACTCTTCCAGTGACCCTGTTTGCCACAGTGTAGGAATACATCGTGGGATATGTCCTTAGTCTTCCCAGAAGACTGTGATGATTTGGCCTTGCCATTTTTCTTCTTTTTCTTCACACCCCCAGAAGCCTTCGGCCAAGCCTTAGCCTTCTGGGATGTCGAAGTATGATGCGCCTTGTACTTCTTGCCCTTCAGAAGCTCTGGCTCATCCTCTTTCAGCATCGCCATTAACTCTCCAAGAGTCTTCTCTTAGTTCATCATCTTGTCATTCATTTGTATGAACTCTCGCCCCAGCAGTCGGGCAGAGACAGTAAGATCAAATCTATAGAAGTCTCGGCCTCGAAGGTAATGTTCATCTTTCTAAGTCTTCCCAAGATCAATTAAGCAATAAAACATGTGAATACATCAAAGTAAAGTTGCGGAAATACTCACTGTGATCGAATTTGCGATGCAACGAACAAAAAAATTTTCCTTACTGCATTGAAGCTCATGGCCATGCCTCTTTTGTGCTCCTTGTGATTCGGTCATGCTCCTCCATGAATGTCCTCCAAGCTCCAAGCTTTAAGTGTGATTCCATGCTCATGAATGGGTTTCCCTATCACCTTTGTAAGACTCATCATGAAGAACAATGAACCTTAGGCTCATGGTTTTGGGAGAGAAAAAAATGGTTATGGCCATTCAGCCAAGTGAGAAAAGGGAGAGAGAAAAATTGTGTTTTTGGTTTCTAAAACCTAATACAAATCCTTCACAATTTTTGGTATTTGTTTTTCCAAAAAACAAAAGGCAAAAATGAGGGGAAAATGGTATTAAATGCCTCTATCTACCACCATCATAAATAATGACTGGTTGTCAATCACCAAAGATGACTTGACATCCATCACTAAAGTGACAGGTGATGTGACGCGTGATGTGACTTGTGGGCTCCACTTGATTCGAAATGCGAGTGGGCCCGCAAACACTCCCGGGCTCGGGTTTGCTAATTCCGAATTAACGAATTTTCCGTTGCGACGTAATTAAATCAAATTTAATTAAATAATTATGCCTAGCAAAATTACTATTCATATCGCTTGCGAATTAATTCTAAATTAACTCATTTGCCCGAATTAAAATTCAATTTTAATTCCGCGTCGAAATCTAATTTCGTATAATATATCGAATATATTTTTTTATCGATTAAATCCAAATTAATCGTTCTATCTCTTTAAATAGAATTTTATCCCAGATAAAATATCTCCGTAATTAATCCTAGATTAATTTTCTCTCTCCTATAATTAATCTCAGATTAATCATGTGCGAGTCATACGTCATCGGTGAATCTTCGGGAAGCGACCCATGAGATCCCCAGATATGTTGGCAGTAAATCCGATCGTCGGACTATCTGAACACGTACGTACCTAGTACTACGTTTTTACCAATTTACAAGACATGGTTGGCTTCAAGCAAAGCATCGTGCCTACCCAATTCTCCAGAAATATTGTTAAAGGAATATGTAATCTATATCAGGCGTAGTATACGTAGTATTGCGTATTGCGATCTAGTATCAGATGTCACGTGCTAGGACTGGGGCTGGAATTGTGTCTGCCCCGTACGAAGCACATATCAGATCTCTGGTAACTAGTCTCTATAATCGGATAATCATGACCTAGTCATATTATCCCGATGACTGCAGTACATAAGAGTACTAGTTCCGTATCCTACGTGACCATCATCTCCATATGACTGGAGTGATACTTCGATTCTCAATATACCCAGAAGAGGCGTACAAAGAACCGGTTAAAGTCATGGATGACCAAAACCAAAGTATATTGATCGTCGCAAGTATTAGCGGTGCAAGTCTCAGGTTAAGACCAAATATACCTACCCTGATTCGGACTTCTATAGAATACATAGTCATACTACCAAGGGAATTCCGATGGGTGTATCCAGAGCGAAGCTATTTCCGTACCATCGGTAAACATAGCCTCCTATTACACTTGCATGAGTATCCAATACCTAAATATATGAAAACTATGCCGTTATGCTCCCACAACACGCACAAGTGCAATACTAGTATATTCCGCATTATCGATGTCCAATCTTGATAATACTCCGACTATGGATTTTTAATGATTAAACCTTCATGGATTGATATTGTCTCATATCTTATCAATCCGGAACTAATCATATGGACTTTTATCATTTATATATCCCGGTAATCTAATTACAAATGATAAAAGAGCAATTTCCTTTGTCACATTGTTAATTTGTACAACAACTCCATGTTCTGTACAAATAGTGATGATGTGGGTCATAATTGTCCAACAATCTCCAACTTGGCCTATAGCCAATCACTCAAGTGTCCTACACCTGAACTATGTACGGGTCGCTCAAACTTCTACTGAGAAACTGCTTTCGTCAGCGGATTTGAAAATTTATCATCTGATGCAATTTATACGATCATCACATCGCCACGATGTATGATCCGAACGAATCAAATCAAATAGTTGAAGTATTTACTTGGATCGTTGATGAGACCATTAATTCTTTAGCCTGCGTTGTAGCCTAGCTCAGCTGCTAACAGAACTATTCCTAATCGAATTAGGATTATTAAGATCCAAAGTGCTTCTATTGCTGCCTCAGCTGCATCAATATTCCGCTTTTGTTGTTTATTCGGCAACAATATCTTACTTGGAAGATTTCCAGCTCACTGTTTCGTTATTCAAACTATATAGTACCCTTATTCGACTTATAGTCGTTATTATCGGTTAGGAAACTTACAGCAGTGAACCAGTCACTTCAAGTTATCCTTCTCTGTAGTATAAGAAAGCATCCTTAGGTCATCTACGATACTTAAGGAT